>JAHLJS010000062.1:0-47663 GCA_038502445.1 Eremochloa ophiuroides | reverse complement strand
GGTGAAAGCAACAGCGGCCAAAGCTGCGGAATTCTTCAATGACATTTCTCACCGTTTCGGCCTCACGAACAGCATCATCACCGACCTCGGTACCACCTTCACCGGGAGTGACTTCTAGGATTTTTGTGACGAAAGAAGCATCATGGTAAAGTATGTCTCGGTGGCTCATCCGCGAGCTAACGGACAAGTAGAAAGAGCAAATGGGATGTTGCTTGACGCCCTCAAGAAGCGCCTGCACGAAGTCGTCAAAAGAAGTCCAGGAAACTGGATCAACGAGTTGCCAACAGTCGTCTGGGGCTTGCGAACCCAGCCTAGCCGGAATTCCGGCGTATCTCCATATTTTATGGTCTACGGATCAGAAGCAGTGCTACAAGCCGACATCGCCTTCCGAGCTCCGAGAGTTGAGAACTACAATGAAGAAAGGTCCGACGGCGCACGAGCAGAAGACATCGATAGACTCGAAGAAGAGTGTCTAGCCTCCTGCGTACGCATGGCCAAATAACTGGAAGGGCTACGTCAATATTATAATAGGAACGTCAATGGCAGGTTCGTCGTGGTCAGCGACCTTGTCCTTCACTGCAAGCAGAGCAAGGAGGGCGCGGATAAGCTTTCTTCTCCATGGGAAGGGCCATACATGGTCAAAGCCGTAACTTTGCCAGGCTCATACAGACTATGTGATCTCGATGGCGTCGACATCCCCAACTCCTGGAACATTGAGCACCTCCGTCGCTTCTATCCTTGATAGCATGTCAAGGCAGATATGTGTATTTTCGTTTTATTATTTCAATAAAAATCATACTGCTTCGATACACATGTATGTCCACATTCGCAGATGAGCAAATCACTAACATCTGCTCGGGTAGCACGACTTCGCCAATGCGTAAGCCCCGCATCTGCTCGGGTAGCACGACTTCGCCAATGCGTAAGCCCCGCATCTGCTCGGGCAGCACGACTTTGCCAATGCGTCAGCCCCGCATCTGCTCGGGCAGCATGACATGCGTAAGCCCTGCATCTGCTCGGGCAGCACAACTTCGCCAACGCGTAAGCCCTGCACCTGTTCGGGCAGCTTAATTACGTCGACGCATAAGCCCTACATACGGTAGGCCGCCCTATTTTGCCACTTCATCGACCGCCCCGATAGATTCGGGAAGCCATCGCCCACGATAAGCGTAAGCCCTGCCAGGCGCAGGTAGCTTCGCCACCACGTAAGCCCCAGGGACGCCTGGACCGTTAAGTCTTCGCTATTATGTAAGCCCCAGGGACGCTTGTGCAGTTTTAGCAGCGCCTCCAAAAGCCCCGTCGAAAGGAACGGGCACCGGTCGTCGATCACTCTAATGAGCTGCACGCCCTGGCTTCCCTCCGACCAACAAAAAACGTCTCAAGAACGTTCGAGTACTCTACGTCGCGCATGATCGACTACGACGTTCTGAAAACTCGACGAACGCAATGAGAGCAAAAACAAATTTCCAAGAACTTTGTTCAGAACAGTTTTACACAATATGATTTCCGATCACATTAACCAGTGTTTGTTGCACAAGCAATCCTCAATTCTCTTGCAGGTATATTCAGGTGTTCTCTATCGGCATATCTGCCACCAAGAGTTCCCCTGCGGGCCTCGCCTCCTCTTCCAATTGATCCTCCTGCTGCTTGGTGGTGCCACCGGCGTAACCCCCCTCACCCTGTCATTATTCACACCAAGGTAATGGGAGCGCACCACGCTGAGCACATGAGTTGCAGCGTTCTCCACCACGTCAGTGCAGAAGGCCTTAAATTGCCGCAACGCTTCACGACTCCGACGAATAATATCAAAAGGCCCGGGCGCCTCTACAGGAGGATCGACGGGAGCATACTTGATGATGTCCAAGACAGGTTTGATACCCCCCGCCATGGCGTCGTAGCGGTTCTCGGTGGCTTCCAGGCGCTGTGACAGATCGTTCATCTGCGCTTGTGTCCTCCACTCAATATCTGTTCATACCAAGAGGCAAAGATCAGAGATCTCAACAAGAAGCAACGAACCATCCTACAGGCAGAAGAAACTCACCCAAGCATGTCTCTTCATTCGTCCGAGCAGCTTCTCGTAGCATGGACACTTCATCTTCTAGCTCTTTAACAATACCAAGAAAGACGACGAATCAGCATCCCTAGAAGAGTGAATTAGGCAAGGTTGGAATTCTGAAGATGCATATACCTCGGCACGCGGCACCCTCCAACAAATCGAACAGATCTGCAAGTCAAGACTTCGAAGCTTAGCAGTAAGAAGAAGCTGAGATATAGTAACTAACACCACAATGGTCTCTATACCTCTTTTATCCTGCAGCAGCTTCTGCTCAAACTCCATCAAGTCGTTGCAGTGCAAATGCAACGTGTCGCGTTGCTCGCGGAGGTCTTCCATCGCTTTCTCCAGACGAACATTCTCCTTCTCCAAGCTTGCATTCTCCACCACGAGTCCAACAGCGCGTTGAAGAGATTTTTGCCGATCTTCGGCCGTATCATGGATGGTCTGATCAACAATAACAAAACATGACAAAGAGCAAGCAGAGAAACTTCAAGCAACCTCAACAAGGGTGCAGTTACCTGAACTCGTGAAGACAATCGCCCCAGCCAGCGGAGCACGTTTCTTAGGTCGGCACGGGTGCTTGTTATATCTGCCTTCAAGGCCTCCAGCTCCTCGTCGGCCGCTTCCTCCTCCACGACAACGGTGTACTGATCACCGACCCGCCTAAAAGTCCTAAGCACCACCTGCGGAGCCTCACCTGCAGCCTGACGGTGATCTCCTCGATGTTGTGCTCCAGAGGAGCAGCGCCTGCTGGTGGTTGCTCGGGGATTTCCTGGCCTAACCCCCATACTCCGCCAAAAAAGGGGCCGCTGGTCTGCGCGTCCGCTCCTTGGTCAGAACCGGTGGGCGGCACTGTCCCATGGGTGTCGTGTCTCGAAGAATGGCCTCCTCCGGTGTCCTTAGGCTCCCGTTCCGCATCTTGGTTTGAGGGCAGGGACGGTGGCGGCGGGGTTGCTTCACACAGCTGGTCAGATGGTGGCGGCTGCTCCTGCGAGCCCGAATCCGGCTACTTCTTTGGCGACTCATGATCAGAAGGCCAACTGGCGGCAACATCCCCTTCATCCCCATCCCTCGCCGACGCACCACCACTAGCTTCTCCACTTGCCATCCTCTCGATGTCTTCGGCTGAAGGGTCCCTGGATAATAACGCGGACTTTATGACTAAATATAACAGAACATACCGTTCAGCAAGAGGCAGCAGCAAGAAGACATAGATACTCAGAGCTCTGAGCGGCGATGTTTCTGTGCGAAGCGTTTTTTCTTACCAGAAGTCCCCTCATCTTCACCAGGGTTCTTGGTCGGAGGGGCCTCTCTGGTCGGATCAGTTTCACCAACCCATTCATACGCAGGATGAACTCTATCTTTGCAGGGCTGAACTCGGTGCCTCACGAAATTGGCAGCAACTCTGACTCCATTCAGATTCATGCCCTTCAGAATTTCCAATAGCTCGTTCATTTGCACCATCTCATCAGATGTGGACCTCTTTGACCAGCTCGGTTCCTTCTCTGGTATCTGCTCGATGGCACACCGAACAGGAGGATATTTATTCAGCAGATAGAACCACCTCTTATTCCAATCACGAAGACTAGTATTGAGGGGCATAGAAAGATAATGGGCGGACATGCCATCCTGGAGTTTGAGGTACACTCCCCGGCAATTTGAGAGCCTCCGTCGCTCGATTTCACGAGCATATACAAATGACGAAATAAATTGAAATGGGGAAGAATTCCGGCGAAGGCTTTACAAAAGTGGATGAAAATAGAGACTTGGAAGATGGAGTTGGGATGTAAATGGCACAGCGAAATCTCATAATAATCAAGGAGCTTGCGAAGAAAGGGATCGCAAGGAACACCAAACCCGTAGAGGAAACAGTCAGCAAAGACAGTCATCATTGGTATTGGGCATAGGATATGGCTCACCATTTTATGGCCTCCATCCAGCGGTGGCACGGTCTGGCAATAATCCTTTCGCCACCAACCCTAAAATGGTCTTCTTCATCACCGAGGACCGCTGCCATTCCTGGTCTAGGCGGAACTCTCCAGGCTGCGACTCTTTTGCCTTCTTCGGGGGAACCCTCGTGCTCTTCCTAGGCACCATCTCTACAAAGTATGCACGGATTGAAAGTGGTGGCAAATCGAATTGATGGAATCCGAGCGGAATCGGATTTTGAATTGGTGGTTGCGGAAACCCTAGGTGGCGGCGGCTAGGGTAAGCAGCAGTTGTCTCTTGCTCAAATGACTACCGGGTGAAGACGAACCGTTTTCTTTACTACTCCAGTCTCTTATAAAGAAAGACGCGCCGTTTCGAATGCTTTGGATATGGGTTTCTCTTTACGTCAGCATTTCCGAACACTTGCCTTGCTCGGGGACTTCGTCATCACTACGCCAGCGCTTCCGAGCACTGGGTCTGCTCGGGGGTAGCGTCGCTGCGTCAATATTTTCGAGCGCAGGAGGTGCTCGGGGACTTCGTCATTGCTACATCAGCGCTTCCGAGCACTCGATCTGCTCAGAGTCTTCGTCGCTTCGCCAATATTTCCGAGCACAAGAGGTGCTTGGGGACTTCATCATCACTATGTCAGCACTTCCGAGCACTGGATCCGCTCGGAGGTTTCGTTGCTGCGTCAACATTTCTGAGCACAGGAGGTGCTCGGGGACTTCGTCATCGCTACATCAGCGCTTCGGAGCACTGGGTCTACCTGGAGGCTTCGTCGCTTCGCCAAAATTTCTAAGCACAGGAGGTGCTCGGGGACTTCGTCATCGCTACATCAGCGCTTCCAAGCACTTGATCTGCTCGGAGTCTTCGTCGCTTCACCAATATTTTCGAGCACAGGAGGTGCTCGGGGACTTCGTCATCGCTATGTCAGCACTTCCGAGCACTGGATCCGCTCGGAGGTTTCGTCGTTGCGTCAACGTTTCCGAGCACAGGAGGTGCTCGGGGACTTTGTCATCGCTACATCAGCGCTTCCGAGCACTGGTCTGCTTGGAGGCTTCGTCGCTTCGCCAATATTTCCGAGCACAGGAGGTGCTCGGGGACTTCGTTATCGCTACATCAGTGCTTCCGAGCACTTGATCTGCTCGGAGTCTTCGTCGCTTCGCCAATATTTCCGAGCACAGGAGGTGCTCGGCGACTTCGTCATCGCTACGCCAGTGCTTTCGAGCACTGGGTCTGCTCGGAGGCTTTGTCGCTGCGTCAATATTTCCGAGCACAGGAGGTGCTCGGGGACTTCGTCATCGCTACATCAGCGCTTCCAAGCACTTGATCTGCTCGGAGTCTTCGTCGCTTCACCAATATTTTCGAGCACAGGAGGTGCTCGGGGACTTCGTCATCGCTATATTAGCATTTCCGAGCACTGGATCCGCTCAGAGGTTTCGTCGCTGCGTCAACATTTCTGAGCACAGGAGGTGCTCGCGGACTTCGTCATCGCTACATCAGCGCTTCCGAGCACTTGATCTGCTCGGAGTCTTCGTCGCTTCGCCAATATTTCCGAGCACAGGAGGTGCTCGGCGACTTCGTCATCGCTATGTAAGCACTTCCGAGCACTGGATCCGCTCTGAGGTTTCGTCGCTGCGTCAACATTTCCGAGCACAAGAGGTGCTCGGGGACTTCGTCATCGCTACGTCAGCGCTTCCAAGCACTGGTCTGCTTGGAGGCTTCATCGCTTCACCAATATTTCCGAGCACAGGAGGTGCTCGGGGACTTCGTCATCGGTACATCGGCGCTTTCGAGCACTCAATCTGCTCGGAGTCTTCGTCTCTTCGCCAATATTTCCGAGCACATGAGCTGCTCGGGGACTTCTCATCGCTACGCCAGCGCTTCCGAGCACTGGGTCTGCTAGGAGGCTTCGTCGCTGCGTCAATATTTCTGGGCACAGGAGGTGCTCGGGGACTTTGTCATCACTACGTCAGCGCTTCCGAGCACTGGGTCTGCTCAGAATCTTTGTCGCTTCGCCAATATTTCCGAGCACAGGAGGTGCTCGGGGACTTCGTCATCGCTATGTCAGCACTTCCTAGCACTGGATCCGCTCGGAGGCTTCATCGCTGCGTCAACATTTCCGAGCACATGAGGTGCTCGGGGGCTTCGTCGTCGCCACATCAGCGCTTCCGAGCATTGAACTGCTCGGAGGCTTCATCGCTTCACCAACATTTTCGAGCATAGGAGGTGCTCAGGAATTTCGTCATCGCCACATCAGCACTTCCGAGCATTGAACTGCTCGAAGGCTTCATCGCTTCGCCAGCATTTCCGAGCACATGAGGTGCTCGGGTACTTCGTCGATGCTTCACATAATCACCAAGAATAAAGACTTTGACCATGACACCACGTGCCTGCGTCACCTACTATCAGGCTCGAAGACTAAGTGGATACACTTCACCTAACGGTGAAGATATTGTTTTCGAAGAACCAAAAGTGGATGCACTTTACCAAAGAGAAGGCTTTTTCAAAAAATTTCTGAGCTCCTTACATCGGTCTGGTCAAGCAACTCTGAAGGTTTTCACCTCCCAACGAATGTAAGGTGCTCGGGGACTAGCTGTGGGGGCATAAACCCATATACCCGCATGGCTATACATGGGCCGAGTCATCCGACTAGGCCCGGGCTGTCAAGGATGCATCGTCTACACGTTCTCTAGAAGATCACGCATATCCGCCGACTTAGAAGTCTTGGCGGCCAAGAAAATAGCTTTCCTAATATCTAGCTGATTAGTTTCCTTGTTCGGTTAGGATTGTAATCAGATATACATGGTAAAACCGACTTGTAACCCCGCCCCCAGACTATATAAGGCGGGCAGGGGATTCCCTCAACTCATATCATCTACTAGTAATACAATACAGCAACACACAGGAAGTAGGGTATTACGCCTCGCGGTGGCCTGAACCTGTCTAAATCGTTCGTCTTGCGCTTACTGCGCAACTCTTGCTCGTCTCAGGCGCACCTTCACCGATCAATCTACTACCTTGGGCATACCCCTCGGTAGACCGCCGACGATATCTCATCGACAAAGGTGGACGTATATGACAATAGTTGTGAGCACCTAATTTACGTTGCACATTTATCAATTTTTTATTTAAAATTATATTTTTCAGCTTCTCCATTCCTATGAAGGAAAAATTTTCTCAGTTCTTGTGAATCTGTGATTAGATTAGAGAAAGGAAGCACAGAATTTTCTTTTAGACAACTTAATTTATTTATGTTATTATTTTTCATCTTAGCAAGACCAAATATATCAAAAGATGGAAATGAAACACTCATGACATTATAAAGATTGTTACTACAGAATTGATTTAAAGATTTAGAGATGTACCTTTCAAACTTCATGGTTCCAAATGTCGATGAAATAACTTTTGGTGAATGAATAGAATATGTTTGCACAGAATTTGCTTCATTTAATGAGAAGTATGGGCAAGAAAATAACATTGATGGTTCTGAACAACAAGCACTAAACAATCTATTCATATCAAATTTAGAGAAATATGGGTCACAAAATAAGTTACTCATCTTATTAACTTTTAATTTAGCAGTCTTGTCACATGTTATGCCAAGGGCACAAACATAGAATTAATTTATAGCATAATGTCCAATCAAGTTAAATGTAAATTTACAACCATATTTACTATTGAAAGATTTCATAGATGATACGTCAATAACTTTTTCAAGAATTTTATCAATCTGAACAAATTTATTAAGCACAACATAGCTCACACATTCAGCAGGAGATATTCTTGATAAAAATTCAGCATGAGTAATAAATTTCACATTATCAACATTATTAGTATGTGTAGTAGCATATATATCAGTCAAAGAATAATAATGATCTTGCATGATTGAACAATGGTTATCAACTTGCATACTTTTAGCATTTATATGAACATATGGATCTATTAATTTAGCACAAAGATTTTCTCTATGTTCAATTCCAAGTGAAACAACTTTGTCATCAGAGTGGTTCATCAATTTATTTTGTAAATTCAGATCTAAATTATTTGCATTACCTTTTGGATTTTGTGATGGTGGATGAACGATGGATTATATCTCTGAATTTTGACCTCCTTCATTGTCAAGAGCAAGACTTGGGGCAGCAATGAATTGGTTATCAACATTGATTACCCTTTCACTACTCACGTCAAGTATAGCGGTGTTATGAGCATCAATCTCTTTCTCATTTTGCTTGCACACCTGCACATTTTCAGAGACAACACTAGAAGTAGATATTAGTGGGTTAGCGTTAAAATCATCCTCACATACTTTGCAACAAAGCTCTCTCTTTTTGTGTGGTGTATCCCTCACACTCATATTATTGATGCACTCAACGTCACAATTAGTGGAATCACACAACTCACTTTTGATTTCACTCTCACTTAAATTGGATATGTGGCTCTCATTTTGACATAGGATTTGATGCACAATCACTTCAACATCTTGGGTACCAACATATGAATATATTCAATCATTCTTGGTTTGTTCTAATGGCATTGGGGCAGCCATAGCTGCAGCCAAATAGTCATCTTTGAGATTCTCAAACGGCTCTGAACCTGCTTTGGTTGAAGTGGAATCATCTTCAATAATATTGCTTTCAACCTGAACTATCAGTGGCTTGCTAGAGCATAAACTTTCAGCACCAATGTCCAATAATTCATCATGTATTGCACCTGATGGCACTTCACACCATGGCATCACATTCATGTTTGGAACAATGTCGGTTTGAAACTTCAGATGTGTTGCATCATGATAAGCTTCATCTTGGACAGATTTGTCACTTGGACTAAGTGTTAGCACAATAGCATCTTTCTTCTCACATTCAACCTACAAACTGAAACTATGGTCAGCCATCAAATTCAGATTATATGAACCTGTAACTTCAGCACCATTGGTTTTCAAACAAGGCACAAGACTTGTAAGATTTACAACACTTGTGTTCATGCTTTGCAATGGGTCCTCTTGTCCAATAAAATGGACACTTTCACAAGAACGGGCAGTAGGAATGATGCCCTCCTTGTCATCAAAATTCAGATTTGCAGGGTCTACAACTGCAGCATGTTTTCTCAACTCCTTACTCAAAAATTCACCCTCCAATGGAGAAAGATGTTCTCCAATTCCACAACTCGATTGGTGATCTTCCACAACTTGCAAAGTGGCTTCTTCTATCTCAACTTGTGTTTAGTATGTGCAGCAGATTTTCCTTCTTTATCTTGCTCAAAATTGAGACAAACACTGATGGAAATATTTGCATCTTCTTCACAATTTCAGATTGTAAATCACACTTTGGGAGAGCAACAACTTCAAGAGATGGTGTAACACTATGATCCAAGGCAACGTCACAGAACTTATAATTTTCCCTATCAACTTGGGAAGCATAGTTGCCTTCTTGCTGCATAATAGAGTTCTTGGAGTTGAATTCTTGAGCTTCATCTCTTCTAACACTAGAATCAACTGAAGAAAATTTTGGGACAGTATGTCCTCTCTTCTTGCATGAAGTTAATGCTTGCTTCTTTCCAACAACAGAATACATAGAGGGCTGCAACTTAGCACATAAGTCTTGGCACAAATTAATGCAACGTGTGGTCTTGTCTTGCTACACCTTTATAATTCTCTTCTCCTCTCTGATAGCACAACTTAAGAGACCTTGCATACTTCTAAAATATCTTTCCTCAATTGCAGCAGCAATATTATGATTAAGACCACTCTTGAAGTATGTCATTGCATTTATATCATCAACAATATTTGCTCGATGCAAGGAAGAATATAACTTATCATAATATGTTTGGACAGATTTACTACCTTGCTTGACATTCTCCAAACGACGAAGCAAAATCAGCCCATATTTTCTTGGAACAAATTCTTTTCTCATGGCCTTCTTCAAATCTTCCGAATTATTGATGAGTTGCTTATGTGGATATTGCTTCCACCAATCAAGAGCATAATCTTCAAACTCAAGTACAGCTCATGATATCTTCTTAGATTCTGAAAAATCTTGGACTTCAAGTTCAATCTCCATTTGCTCTTGCCAATCAAGAAATTCCTCCGGATCAGTACTTCCATAAAATGGAAGATTGGTGTATCTCCGACCTGCCATGGTTATTACATATACAAAATAGCAAGCTTATATGTGGTATAGGATATTATATGGAAATCTCACAATCACACCTCTCTTACCAACCAAAGCTCTTATGAATTCCTGCGGATTACAGAGGACCAATGCGAGGTGGTAACAAGAAAGTGATGGTTAAGCGAATACAAGATCAGCGTTCCTATGATGGTGGGTTTTCAGTGGAGCTTGGTGGAGAAAAATTAACAAGAAATAAAATCTGAATTCTAGTTGTTATAAAGTTAAATAACAATCCAAACTAGATGTTCCCTATCTAGTGCTGATCACAAGATATGAAAGAGATGTAAAATGATCACACACACGCAATGAAATTTTAGAATTGATGCAAACAAGGAATATGATTGGGATGCAAGTGTTGCGATCAGAACCAACCAAAATTTTGCACCAAACAAAGGATAGCAACCCGGTTATGCCACTGATGAAACTTTCAGCACTTGTGCACATACACAAACTGATCTTTCAACTCTTCTTTCTCAATTTTTTTCTGCACTTTTCTCTCTTCTCTTTTTTTTGACACACTTTTTTATATGACTAAACACAAAGATAAGATATAACACTTGCACACTTTTTTTGTTGAAACAAGACACAACCGTCAGCTATAACTTGATAGGATCAAAGTTAACGTGGAGGATGATACCGGTTTTAGTTTTTTTATAGGGATTTTCAGATATATAAAAGTGGCACAAAGGACACACAAAGGATAATGATCAGCAACTATAACAAAGATTCTAATGGACTGAAACTTAACAAAACTCACAAGAATAACAGATTGGAACAACGGGCTATGACAAAATATTTTTGTGGCTTTTTGGTGGATAGGACAAACACAAATATATATGTAGCTAGGGATAATGAATCCTACCATGGCAACAAAAGCTCCGATATCACATGATGAGGTTCTTGGTCTCGATCTTCACGACGTAGAATCACACCCTTGATAACTAGTTGTAGAATAGCCGGATAACTTGCTGCAAGCAGCGAGTATAACTAGTGTAACCTGACGACACGCACAAGGAGCCAACCACCGTCTCTATACGGCAGCCTGAACCAAGGATTCACCCAATCACACTCTCAAAGAACCAACCTACGCAACCTGGAATCAATGGACCAGGAGCACGGATTGGGTGCCGATGACGCGGCCGCTTCTGTAATCTCTGTGAAGGAAAACACAAGAGCAAAGGGGTAGAGAATCACTCTCTATGGTGTTGTTAGCACACAGCTGAACAAAGGGGTTTATATTCTCATTATCAAAAGTATTCTAATGCTTAAGAGTAGATGGATATTTATACTAGGAACAACCCTCCTGTGTAGGTATGAAAATAAGATGGAAATGAAAAGACTAAGAATGTGAAAATGCTTCCACAAAATGGTTTCCAGGAGTCAACTTGTGGTTGGCAGTTTTTGGAGCAGTCTCCACTAAAGTTGCAATAACTCTTTATTGGGAAGTCCAAATGATGAACGGTTTGTTGGGTCTGAAAGTGGACTCGACGTGTTTTCCAACCATGTATGCCATGCACCACGAAACATTGTAGATTGGTACAGTTTTGCACGTCAACTTGAGCATTATGCTGACTGTTGATCTTCTGACCAGTCGACACTAAATCTGGTCAGGCGCCCAAATGAAAAATTCTAACTGGTTCGGAGTAGTACCACTGAAAACTAGACTTCACAAGCTTTCCAACAAGTGCTCATTCACCTTCATAGCTGTTGGGAATCATAAGTTATGAATCTTTCTTTCGGACGGTTCTGCGGGACTCAACTGACTCGAGTGTAGTTCGTGGTCGGCAGTCACCTCCGTGAATGTTCTCATCTCCCTCCTTAGTGAACCTGAGTAATAACAATGTACACGACTTAGGTAGTATAAAATTCTCATTAACATTAGAATGAATTTCACAAAGTAGCGCGTGCACCTCTTGTTGTAGCTTCTTGGCTCGACTACGTGTAATCGGTCCATCAAACACTTGAGCAGGTGTCATGCTGGTCGAAGTGGTTGACCTGGTGATCGGCGTGGTCGACGTAGTGGTCGGAGTGGTTGACCTTGTGATCGGTGTGGTCGACGTAGTTGTCGGAGTGGTTGACCTGGTGATCGGCGTGGTCTTATCATCCTTCCCTCCTTGAAAAGGAGTCGTCCTCGACTCTAATTCGTCGAAGCTCAAGATGTAACAGAACCGCCTAAATCACATGGCCCACAGGCACCTGTCATTGTCACTAATGACCTCTGACAGCCGAGCTCGTATCCCAAATGATTTAGGAGGTCCTTCCGGCTACATTAGCGCCCGTTTTCCTCCGACAGGATCCCATTGCGAAGTCATTACAGAATTACAACATTTCATAACAAAATACATCAGAGTAAATGCGCGGAAAGATTATAAAGTACTTAGATTACAACCCTGTTGTCCAAATAAAATTTAGGTACAGTTATTACAGACCATAAATAAAAGTAGGTAGCAGTGGAACGATGATACAACATAATTAAATATTTAATGATAAGAACCCTGCCCATGTGTTCAACCTTACTCCTCCTCACTTCCCTCCTGGACCACTGTCACACAGCAGGGGGCGAAACAGTCCTCCAACTGCTGTATCCCTGCAACATGGGTTTAACAAACCCTGAGTACTGGGGTACTCCGCAAGACTTACCTGACTAAAGAAAAAGAGTGAGACCCAGGAATGCAGGCTGAAGGAAAGTCAAGGTAAGGCTTGAGTACGAATCAAAGCATTTTGCGGAAAAGCTTTATTATCCTATCTCCATATTTTATCTCAAATTTTATTTTAGTCATAATACGACATTCCAAATTCATCATCATATTTCATCATACTTTCCAATTCTTTAATCATTCTCAAAACACCTAGTTCCGAACCACTTTTCAGTTGTAGGTCAAAGGATCAAGTCTCCATATCCGACGAGCAACGACGATTCGAATCGATTAGTACCCAGCTGGGGATCCCCATCCACACTGCATATGTAGCACTTAAGCTTGCATATACCAACCCCAGCTACCACGGCTTTTCTACCCCTGAACCGGTCCTACGCCACCCGAGAACACAGTACTCCTCTCCTCTCCAGGCACGCCGGCCACGAGGGTACACGCTGCTCTCGCCATCTCTCCACTCCCAGTGCGTGGTTGTCGGTTCAAGTAGTAGAGTCACCGGAGTTAGGGCTTTCCGCAGTATGTGGCTAGTTGCAAGTCTCGATCACAGCAAGCCTACAATGAACGGTCCCTAATTCTTTTTCTGCCGGTGACATTGCCTTGGGACTCCAACCCAAATACAAGTGTCCCAACGGTTTTCAAATCCCTTTCCCACCGATGGTCAAGCATTGGGACTCTAACCCAAATCCACAACCAACGAACGGATTCCGTCGGTAACGATGCATTGGGACTGCTACCCAGGTGCACAATTTCCCAAACGGACTCATACCCCTTTTTCCTTTCTCAAGATTCATTAATATCACATTCCCATAAGTCAAAAATAGCCTTTTTCTGCAAATCTAAATTGATTAAGCAGGGCTAAGCATTTTTGAACATTTTTAATTTTTAAACGGGTTTCAAGGGGATTATATATCAAGGCAGGTAATGCAACAATATAGGTGACAAACAACTCCTAACAACCTAATGCAATGATAGACTCAAGTTATGAATATTTTATAAACACAAGGCGGGGCTAAATGCACCGGGGCTTGCCTTGGATGGCGAAAAGTGTCCGGTCGGGCTCGGTTCCGCAGATGTCGAATCCCTGGACGACCTCCGGGGTGACCTCCTCAGCAGTGGCCTCGACTTTGACTTCCTCGGTGACGGGCACTACACGTATGCAATGATGCATGCTTAGCATGGTATGAAGATAATGAATGTAATGCTCAAAAGTAAACCATTAAATCCTTGAGTACAACTTTCCTTCACGGTAAAGTTGTAGACGTTTTACAGAAAAGCAAAACGGGGTTTTCATGCTTTGTTTTATTGACCATTTTAACAGTCACAGAAAGCCGCTGCATAGCTTTACTATAACTAACAAGTGACATCATTACTTTTGTCAAGGATCACTATGGTGAAAGATCTATGAACCCAATCAATCCAAAAATCACACACACTACAGGGATTATTTGCTTAAATCAATCTCATTATCCAATTAACCCAATATTTAATTGACAAGTGATCAAACAGTTTCTAGTTGAGCCCAAACTTAACCAACAGATAGGTTCTACCCTAAAACAGTGCCACATAAATTTTCATGATTTTTGGATTAATCTGGAATTTATTAAAATTGCCCAAAGTTGCAGTTGCTAATTAATATGCTGATTTTTAATTCCTACAGAAGGTGTCAAAATCTTATATTTAATATTTTTATAAAATACTACATGCACCAGAGAGTACCCACAATTATTTTCATGATTTTTAGTTCAACATAAATATTCCTATGAAAATAACAAATAGCCGTACTATTCATTTTAATTTATATTAGAAAAGCCACTGAAATTCACTAAAAATAAAGAAAACGATTCCAGCCCGCGGCGGCCCAACAACAGCAGGCCGACCCAGCACTCGCCCGCGCGCGCTCTCTCTCAGGGACGCTAACAGGCGGGACCCCCCTGTCAGCTCCCTCTTCTTCCTCCCGCGCGCTCGCGCGCGCACACGCGGCGGTCCGCCGCGGATCTTGCCACCGGCGACTCCAGTAACGAAGCCGAGCGTGCCAACGTGAACCCCGGGGCCAAGCAAACACCCAAGCTTGTTTAGCCTCTACCCTACGCGCCTCGGACGAGCCTTGACCCGCCCATGGCGGAAACGGCGGCATGGTGACCCTGTTCCGGCCATCCGAACGCGGTAGCGTCTGAGAAGAACGGTGGGAAAAGTCTAGAGGCTCACCACAACTCTAGACCGACAACTGGCTGAGGCTGAGACGGAGCGAAGCGGCGAGCTTGACGACGGCGGCGGATGCAGCGGTTCGGCCTCGACGGCGAAGTCCCGTTCCGGCGATCCTAGGGGACGAAATGGAAAACCGTCACGAGCATGAGCTAAAGCATGAAACAGAGAGTCACAAACAGGAGGCCGAAGGAGGAGAGGCTCACCACAGCAAGCTAGACGTGTGAGGGATGGCTGCGGCGGCGCTCTGGCCGGACCCGGGGACGACGATAGGCGTTCCCGGACCAACGGGGCACGAACCTAAGCACAAATTGATGCACTGGGTGCGCAAGGGAGTAGGAAGATCAGCTGCTCGGACAATTTCGAAGTGGTGGTCGGGTGCTAGCCAATTCGGCCGGGCAGTGAAGGTGGTCGCCGGCGTGCCGAGATGGAGAAGAGCAGGCAGGGAGGCGACCGGGTGCCTTTAAGTTGGGTTTGGGGAGGGGGCAGAGGCGATTCGGGGCGGCGCGGGGTCCCCTACTAGCTCGGCTACGGCGGGGGGCACACGGCCAGCCGGCACGGGCGGCGCCGCGCGCGCTCGGCGCGGTCGGCTGCCGGGGCTATGCGCGAACAAAGGAGAGGGGCAAGGCACTGTAGACATTGAATTGCCATCAAATCGGTTTTTGCTCAATCCACCCAATTTTTGTGCATCAACTCGAAAAAGTTTAAATACCAAAGTTGTAGGATTTCAAATTCTGAACAACATTGGTTTTGGGACCAAATCCAAATTTTGAATAATTTTGAAAATATTTGAAAGGGGGTAAAACAACTATTTGAAATCCATTTCTAATCCTGTTAAATTCTCTGAATTTTTCTCTACAACATGAAAATCTTCCAAAATAAAAGTTGTTCTATTAGTTGAGCTTGACAACTTTCATTAAGGCAGTTTAGTCAGATTCTTAATAATTTTTAAATTAACATTTCAAATTTGAATTTCAAAGTAGTAATTAGGGTTTAACCTAAATTTCTATTAAAGAGGTTCAAAAACACCCAAAATAAAATTTGTTCCATTTTAAAAGATCTACAACTTTTGTTGAGACACCATCTCCTGATTCTAAGTAGTTTTTGAGTTAGGGTTTTAGGGTCCGATTAGGGCTTAAATTCAGATTTTTCTTTTGATTTATTTTTACTTGCCAATTAGGGATTCAATTGCAACACCAATAACATTCATAAATAAGTCATTCTAAAGTCCCTAAGCACAATCATATGCAGGTGATTAAAAATAAACATGATGACATGGCATAATTAATTAGCCGTAATACCCGGGGTATTACACAAGATTTATGCCAGGCCAATAGAACTGCATGTTTTGTTTCTTTGACAATCTCCTTCTTCCATAACAGCATGGTGTTTGAATCTATAATCATATAACCCAAGTAGTAGTCTTGAAGGTGGAAACCAATATAATTTAGAATCAACTTTAGCTTTCACCTTGAATTGATGTTTAGAGCTTGGAGTGAATGGTGATGTCCTTGGCATGGTCATATCACTACACCTTTCCTCAGAATGGTAAAGCTGAACGCATTATTCTCTCTATAAATAATGATGTTCACTCCTTACTCTTTTAGGTATCCATGCCCTCTTCCTATTGGGTTTAGGCACTGTCCACATCAACATCCCTGCTTAACATTTTTCCCACCAAGACTCTTCAGTTCTCCATGCCATACAAGTTACTGTCTGCTGGTGCTCCCTATGGTGCTACCACCTGCGCCCTTGCCGACCACTCTACGGTTGTGCCTAGGGCGCCCTCCACTGCTGCCAGTGCCCTTGCAAGTCATCCTATGCCTATGATTGGGGCGCCCTCACCTTCAGACGTCCCTAAAGATCCTCCTATGCAGGCGCCCATGCTCTACATCCCCCTATGTTGCGCTCACTGGGGGCCTTTGTAGGACCTTCTCCCACGTCACGCGTGGCCATCGAAGGTCCCCTGACGCCTAGCACGTTTACATCCTCTGCAGCCACTACTGGAGCCTCTGCTGGCCGACTCTACGTTCCACCAACCCTGCAGGCAGGGTTAGTGTCCCCTGCAGCAGCACCACACCCCGTGGAGTCCCACTGGGATTTCCAGTGCTCATGCTTGAGCGTTTCTTCGCCCAGCAGTACACATGTAGGCCCCAGCTTCCTACACCGGCTCCACCACACTAGTAGAGAATGGACCTTTGATCTGAGGCCGGGAATGGGCATTAGTCCCGGCTAATTTTGTGTTCGGGAGTAAAGAAACCTTTAGTCCTGGTTCCAGCCACGAACCGGGACTAAAGGTCCCTACCCAACAGTCACCGGGAACTGACGTTATGTCAGGTGACCTTTAGTCCCAGTTAGTGAAACGAACCGGGACTAAAGGTTTGTCTTTAGTCCCGGTGCTTGATACCGATCGGGACTAAAAGTTTTACTCCCGACTGTAGATACCGGCCGGGACGAAAAGCTCACTTTTAATCCCGGTAAGTAAGTCCAACCGGGACTAAAAGTCCCTGCGTATAAAAGCCAGCAGCTCCCTTCTTCCTCCTCTAGCCCGAGAGCTAGCTGTTCTTCCTCTCCATTGTGTTCTTGCTCTGTTCTTCGGCCAGCACCCCCATTTGTTGCAGAACTCCATCGATTTTTGAAGGTAACTAACTTCATTTTCACACCTCAATATTATATGTCATTACATTGTCTAGAAATAGCCAAGGATGTAACATGTTGTCTTTTGTGTCCATTTCTTGATTTGTGGCCATTTAAGTTTATATTCTCTTCAAATCTATATTTTTGGATGAAGAAAGATTATAGTTGTTGTATTTTAGAATGCCCTTCAAATCTGTGTCCATTTTAGAATGTCCTTTTTATTAGTTTTTAACTAGAATGCACCTTTTATGGAATGAAGACAGCTTGCATTTTCATATATAGCTTTTTTAATGGTTATGAGAATTAGAGGAATTTAGTGGTTTATGCAAATATCCTTGTTTAGAAACTGAGAAAAAATAAATAACAATAGCAGTGTTTTTAAAATGAATTTATGGGTTGACATTATGTTTTGTTTGTGATTGTGCATGACAACTGCCGTTGGGGCCTCAATCGGCGTACCTCAGCAACCCAAAGATATGGCGGACTTCAATCGCAAATACATGACAATCTTTGACGTACATGAGGTCAACTTGCATACTAATGATATGCTAGGCAGCTTAATACTTATGAAGGTCCCCGTGCAAGCTATCCCTGAAGAGTACCCGTATTTCGTGAGTCATGCCACGATACAAGAAGCACTGGTGCAGCAGTGTCAGGTCTTTGTCCCGCTAAAAAATATCTCGCATTATCTTCGGGATTACCTGATGCTACCCTTATCTCCAACTGATTTGAATGCCATCATGTCTATATCACATATCGATGTTGGTGTTCATGAGCTTGTCAACTATGGTGCCACTACAGTTGGCTTGGATCCCACCTTACCCGCCGCCTCCATGGTACAAGTAGAACCAGCATCACCGTCAGAATTGGTTGAACCACTCAAGCTTGTCATTTATGGAATGCCACCGCATCTTTTTGTGCAACCGGCCGTAGTACCTAGAATGTTCGTGAACATATGTCAAGTTCACGACGTCCAGTACAATAGCAATGATCTCACAATCCACATGATCACATATGCTCGAAGATCAACTATACCCAGGGTTGCACATATCGGAGTCCGCAAACAGTCACCTTCCGGGGATGCCATGATGCACATATGGCCAGTTTGGATTACTGTGGACCCACTACCACCGGGTGATCAACAGGAGGCCCATCGTCCCATGACTGGTCGGTGCACTTACAGGAGAATTAACCATGTTGCGTGTATGTTACATTGTTCCTTTCTAACAATTGTCACTCTTACTACAGCCCTGCCTCATCGAATCCGATACACACTGTACGCACACATGGATCGCGGAGGTGCGGGGACTTCTGGACATGGAGGTGCAGGGTCTTATGGACATGGAGGAACAGGTCATCGGCAAGCAGGCACGGGTACAAACAGTTCATACATGGGTTTACATACATAGGTTTACATATATACAAAAATCCTGAATTACGTGATGCACAGGTTACTTAATTGAGGGACCCTGTGATCCTTCATCAGAAGAAGGTTCGCCTGCACGCACCACAATGGAAGAACCAGGAGACACCACAGAAGTTCCGGAGACACCACCTTCTTCAGAAGATGGTTCACTGCTTCTGGACCCGGGTGTTGGATCACAGGAAGCAGCCCCACAGGATGACCTCGAAGGTTTGACCCAACCATTTTCACGAGAATGGTACATTATATTTATAGTTCAGCTATAATTGTTATTTATGCAACTGGGTGGTAAATTATACATGTAAATTATACCTAATACATCACATTTAAATATGTAGGTACGAAGAATACTGAAACCAAGGATGACAAGGCACATGTGGAAAAGAAAGCGCGAACCACTGAATCCAAGGATGACGGTGCTTGATGCATATGTGATCCTCCCTTCAGTCCTCGTTTGTCGGATTTGTGAACTTGATGTGTATTTGAACTTGTTGTTGTGAACTTGTATTTGTGAACCTCTGTAACTATGATTCTGTGAACTCGCTGCGGTATTTGTGAACCTCTTTTGTACTGAATTATGAGTCTGTGAACTTAGTTGCTGCGGTTGCAAGTCTGTGAACTATGTTCGGGTAGTTTTAGTCCCGGTTCCAGACACCAACCGGGACTAAAAGTCCATGCGCAACGGCTAGTACCTCGGGCATTCAATTGTGTAGGGGACCTTCACCAACCGGGAGTAAAGGTCTGTATTTAGTCCCGGTTAGTGGCTCCAACCGGGAGTAAAGGTCTAATCTCAGTTGGTAATACCAGCCGAGGCTAAAAACAGGCATTTATTCCCGGTTGGTATTACCAACCAGGAGTAAAAGTGCCCACCTATATTAGCTCAAATTCTCCTTCTTCCACCTCCACCCCGAGCACACTCTGTTCTTGCTCTTGCTTATGTGTTCTTCCTGTGTTCTTCGGCCACCACACGATTTCTTCCACTTCTACATCGATTCTTTGGTTTCAGAGGTTACTAACTTCATTCTCACACCTTCATTACTTGTATATCTCATTTCATGGTCATTTATACTTGATTTTAGAGGTTATCTAGCTAATTTCACACCTTTGGCTGATTTCTTGATTTGTGAGCATTTATACTTGTATTCACTTGATAGTTTGTATGTTTAGATGGTGAAAGCTTGTAGTTCTTTGTTCCAACTAGTATGCACCTTTTATTTGTTTTCATATATGTAGCTTATAGTTATTTATTTAAAATTGCTATTAGAACTAGTATTCATATATGTAGCTTAATAATCATATTATTAGTGAATATTCATAGCAATTTATGTAGTTTATTTTTTAATTTGTGAGCCTTTAAGGTTTAATTTATAGCAATTTTAAAAATGAATATAGAAAGTAGATGGCGACTCCTTCTGGGTCCTCGAACTCTCATCGGGTCTCTAAACGACTTAGGCCGCACCTCCCTCTCATTGCGTGCGGCGAGTGTAAACAGAAGATTGTCATGGAGTTCCGAGTGAGGAAGGAGTGTCCCAACAAAGGTCATATCTTCTACAAGTGCCCGGATCGCAATGTGAGTTATTGGATCTCATTTGACATACTATGGTTTTTTTTTACATTCTCCTGATGGTTTTGATTAAAGTTCTTAATTGTTGTTATAATTTCAGTGGGACGGCACCGGATGTAAAGGATGGTACTGGGAGGACGAGTATGTTCAACACGTGCAAAACAGTCAGATGGGTGACGCAGTGAGCCAGCACAAGCCGCCCGCCGAGACAGAGGAAGCGAATGATCTGTCTATTCTAGTTGGGATTGGTCATCAGATCCTTATGCTGCTGAAGTGCATTTTAGTTTTAGTCTGTTTAGTGCTAGTTGGGATTGTGTACATTGTAGTGAGCTTAACATAAAGTGATTAGTTTGTGCCTGTAGGCTAGCATTTTATTTGAACAAGATGAATGGTGTTGTGCAATTATGTAATTATCTTCAAGGTTTTCATACGGTATGTCTTGTAATGCAGATGAGCCGACACTGGATGTACAACGCTGATCGCCACTCCGGAGAATTCATTACGGGCGTGCATATGTTCTTGAGTGTGGCCGAGGAAAACAAGCGTGATGCTTTCATGTGTTGTCCATGTGCTGTATGTAAGAATTTGAAGGAGTATGCTTGCTCAAGGACTCTCCATTCACACTTGTTTAAGTCAGGTTTCATGCCAAACTATATATGTTGGACCAAGCATGGAGAAAACGGGGCTGCAATGGAAGAGTGCGAAGATGAAGAAGAAGGGGATGACGATATATTTTCCCAATATAGTCCCTTACATGACATTGCAATGGGGGAAGCCGAAGAAGATGTAGCTAAAGAAGATGAGCCCACTGATGATCTTGGTCAGGCCATATGTGACGCACAGCGAGAATGCGAAAATGAAAAAGAGAAGATCAAATTCGATCGCATGTTAGAGGATCACAAGAAATTACTTTACCCAACCTACGATGCGGGCCAGAAAAAGTTGGGTACCATACTAGAGTTGTTACAATGGAATGCAAACAATGGTTTATCTGATAAGGGATTTGGACAGTTACTGCAGATCCAAAAGAGGATGCTTCTGAAGGATAACGAATTGCCCTTCACTACATATGAAGCAAAGCAGGCTGTATGTCCTTTGGGGTTAGAAATCCAGAAGATACATGCATGCCCCAATGACTGCATCCTGTACCGTGGCAAGGACTATGAGAATCTAGAAGCATGCCCCGTATGTCATGCATCATGCTATAAGATCCGAAGAGATGACCCTGGTGATGACGAGGGCGACGGAGAACGTCCTAGGAAGAAAATCCCTGCGAAGGTTATGTGGTATGCTCCGATAATACCACATTTGAAACGTTTGTTCAGAAATAGAGACAATGCAAAGTTACTGCGATGGCACAAAGATGACCGTAAGGTAGACAATATGTTAAGACACCCTGCGGATGGGTCTCAGTGGAGAGCAATTGACAGAGAATTCCCTGATTTCGCAGCTGACGCAAGAAACTTAAGGTTTGCTTTAAGTACGGATGGCATGAACCCTTTTGGGGAGCAGAGCAGCAGTCATAGCACTTGGCCTGTTATGCTATGTATCTACAATCTTCCTCCATGGTTGTGCATGAAGCGAAAGTTCATGATGATGCCTGTGCTCATCCAAGGTCCAAAGCAACCCGGTAATGACATCGATGTATATCTGAGGCCTCTAGTTGATGAACTTCTAATCCTGTGGAGTAAACCTGGTGTACGTGTGTGGGACGAGCAAAGCAGGAACACTTTGACCTACGAGCATTGTTGTTCGTAACAATTAATGATTGGCCTGCTCTAAGTAATCTTTCAGGACAGACAAACAAGGGATATAATGCTTGCACACACTGTTTTGAGGACATCGATGGCATATATTTGAAAAAATGCCGAAAGATCGTATACCTTGGCCATCGTCGATTTCTTCCTGCGACACACCCGCTAAGAAAGAAAGGCAAGCATTTTAAAGGTAAGGCAGTCACTCGGACAAAGCCTTGCAACCGAACTGGAGAGGATGTACTCAATATGGTCAAGGATGTGAAAGTAGTCTTTGGAAAGGGACCTGGCAGCGAACCTGTTCCGAAGGATGTTTCCGGACGCGCACCCATGTGGAAGAAGAAGTCCATATTTTGGGAGTTTCCATATTGGCAACTCCTTGAGGTCCGAAGTTCAATCGACGTCATGCACCTCACGAAGAATCTTTGTGTAAACCTACTCGGCTTCATGGGTATGTACAGGAAGTCGAAAGACACAATTGAAGCACGACAAGACTTGCAGTGTTTGAAAGAACGAGATAACCTTCATCCAGAGAAGACAAAAGATGGACGCCGTTACTTAAGACCTGCTAGCTACACTCTTAGCAAAGAAGAGAAAGAAAGCATGTTCGAATGTCTAGATAGCATAAAGGTCCCATCTGGATTCTCCTCGAATGTAAAGGGTATAATCAAAGTGGCAGAGAAGAAATTTCTAAACTTGAAGTCCCATGACTGCCACGTGCTTATGACATAATTGCTTCCAGTTACTTTGAGAGGAATTCTACCTCCAAATGTACGTTTAGCCATCGTGAAGTTATGTGCATTCCTCAATGCAATTTCTCAGAAGGCAATCAATCCACTGGATCTAGCAAAGCTACAGAATGATGTGGTTCAGTGCCTTGTCAGCTTTGAGTTGGTGTTCCCCCCATCCTTCTTTAATATCATGACTCACCTCCTAGTTCATCTAGTCAAGGAGATTAGTATTCTCGGTCCTGTGTTCCTACACAACATGTTCCCCTTGGAAAGGTTCATGGGAGTCCGGAAGAAATATGTACACAATCGTGCTCGACCAGAAGGAAGCATAGCAAATGGATACGGAACAGAGGAGGTCATTGAGTTCTGTGTTGACTTCATTCCCGATCTTGACCCGATTGGTGTGCCTAAATCGCGATATGAGGGCAGACTAAGTGGTAAGGGAACACTAGGGAAGAAAACATATATCGGTACGGAGGATGATCGTTTCAATAAAGCACACTACACGGTTCTGCAAAACTCTTCATTGGTGGCTCCGTATATCGAGACGCATATGGAACTCCTCAGAAACGAGTTTGCAGGGAAAACTGAAGCTTGGATTACACGTCACCACATGAAAACTTTCAGCGGTTGGCTGCGGAAAAAATGTCAAGGTGATGACAGTCTTGATGAGCAACTGTATTTGTTGGCTAGGAAACCATCGTGGCATATTCTCACTTATAAAGGGTATGAGATAAATGGAAATACATTTTACACAGTGGCCCAAGATAAAAGGAGCACCAACCAAAACAGTGGTGTCCGCGTAGATGCCACAGATCCAAACGGGAATAATCACACATATTATGGCCGTATAGAGGACATATGGGAACTGGACTATGGACCTAATTTTAAGGTACTTTTGTTTCGGTGTCAATGGGTGAAAGGGACCAGCGGCGGGTAACAGTCGACAATGAGTATGGAATGACGTCTGTGGATCTCAACAATATTGGTTACAAGGATGAACCATTTGTCCTTGCCAAGGATGTCACTCAGGTGTTCTATGTCAAGGATATGTCTACGAAACCAAAGAAAGGGAGAAACGACAACTCAATCAACGAGGCAAAGCGTCACATTGTTCTTTCAGGAAAAAAACATCGTGGGAATCGAGGATCAGTCAGACCTATCAGAGGATTATGAAAAGGATGACCGAATTCCGCCGTTCATAGTGAATAAGGACCCAAGCATCGCGCTAAATAATGAAGATAATCCATGATTACGGCGCGATTATGATCAAGGAACATATCTCAAGAAGGTCTTCAATGCTGTTGTTGCATGATGTAGTGATATGTAATAATGTGTAATATATATTATGTAAAAACTATGAATGCAAAATTTTCTATATATGTTGAAATTTAATTTTATATGTTTCATGATGTCTAACGACTATTTTGGACAATAAGCACTCAAAAAACAAATTTCAAACGTTGAAATGATGCGAAAACAAATATCCTATCGAAATCCAATAGTTTCAAAATATTTAAATTAAAAACATATTTTTGCATTAATGAAATAGTGATTATTTTCTAATAAAAATGGGTATAAACAAGAATAAATAAAATACTTTTACATTTAAGATTTATCATAGTTATAGCAAAGGAAAAGAAAAATAAAGATCATTTTTAAGAAAAAATATTCTAAGTAATTAATTTATTATGCAATTATTACATTAAATCCGATTTATAATAAATTAAACAAATTGTGAAGGCTAAATTGGCAACTGGTGGGAACTGGGAAAAATTGAGTAAAGGTCCCAAAACAGTAGCCAGACGAACGGGAAGGAACGTTTACTCCCGGTTGGTACTCCCGGTTCTTGTTACCAACCGGGAGTAAAGGTGTTTTACTCCCACCGCCTATAAAAGCTGCAGTCCTTTCTTACCTTCGGCAATTTTCACACTTAGCAAATCGATCGAGATCGCCATCGCCGCCGCCGCTCATCTCCGTGCGCCTCCACGCCCTCGACCGCGCGTTCCGATGATCCGCCGCCGCCCGTCCGCGCATCCACGCCCTGCCAGCGCCAAGAAGCCCACACTCACGGCCCCGCTGCCGCTGCTCGCCCGGCATCCGCGCCTGCGTGTGAGCACCGGCCTGCCCCGCGCCGCCGGCCTCGACCACGCTCCGCCGTCGGCCTCGACGCCCCCGGCCTCTACCTCGACCCCGTGCGGCCGAGCTGCCCACGACCTCGATGCCGCCCGGCCCCTCCCTCAACCCCACGCGGCCGAGCTGCCCACGGCCCGACTCGACCCCGCGCGCGCGGCTGCGCCCACGTACGGCAGCCCGCCGCCACCGCTCTCGCCCCAGCCGCCGCCGCTTGCGCCCGTGCTGCGCACCACCGGCCCCGCGCCGCTGACCTCGACGTGGTCGCGGCCCCGGCCCTGCCCTCGACCCCGCCGAGGTGAGACGCGCCGCCGGCCAAGAGAGAAAAAAATTAAAATGTAAAATTGTGATATAGGTATATATATATGTTAAATTGTGAAATTGATATATGTACATGTTAAGTTTGAAATTGGTATATGTATATAAAATATTGTGAAATTGATATAAGTGTGATGTACATGTTCCTCTCTCAATTTAGTATATGTATATACCTCAATTTGCGAAAAAATTTTAAGGGAACCTATACTTTTTAATATATATCAATTTCATGTATAAGTGTTTAGGGTTAGGGTTTTAACTGGGTTTTCTTGTAATTTCTTATATATGTTTAGGGTTATGATTTATATGTATATCAATGTTTCGTATATATATGTATCTTAATTTTAATTTCGTATATATCTTAATTTCATATATAGTCCCGATGGCTGAACCTAATCAAAACATGGAGGATGTCATGATGAATATGATCGCTGGAGGTCAATACGACGAAGTTGATAACCAGCAGACGGTAAATGACACGACACAATACTTGAACCTTCATGATGAGCAAGAGATTGTCGGTGAGGTATAAATAAATGAAATATATATGTGTATACATGTATATAAACATGTAAAATATATGAAATTATCAGTGATGAGCAATATACTTATTGAACTATTTTTTTCTAAATCCATAGCCCTCTGGATCGACAACGACGACGAAGAGTCGAAATGTACGAGGCCCGGCAAAGCCGTTGGAGGGCCGCTTCGTAATCTCTGATTTCAACAGAGAGATAGGAGAACCACTTGGACCAAACATCAAGAAGTTTGTTTATCATTGTGGGTACCTTGTAAGGGACAGGCTCCCCATCAGTGCTCGAGAGTGAAAACAGAAGAAAGACGCTCCTCATATCAGTTATGTCTCCAATCTTGACAAGAATTTGATTTGGAATGATATCATGGCACATTTCACACTTGAAGGAGCCGATGATGCTTTGAAAGAGCTAGTAAGGAGTTGGGCTATGAAGAAGATGGCAACACAATTCCAGACTTGGAAGAAAAGGTTATATAATGATTATGTGAAGAAGAACTTGACGCCGGATTTCAACGCTCCGGGCCCAGTTTCAAAGTTGAGGCCATATTGGGATGAGTTCGTACAGTTCAAGACCTCAGAAGAAGGTGAACAACGGCTGCGGAGGAACCAACAGAATGCCCGGCAGAAGACATACCACCATCGCATGGGATCCGGTGGCTCAACAGTGCCGTCCCCAAGTGGGAGAAGATGGAAGCAGATGTAGTTGCCAAGGGGCTCGTGCCGGCTTCACTCCATTGGCCCGACCGTGCCAAGAATTAGTTTTTCGCGCATGGTGGCAGGCTGGACCTGGAGACTGGGCAGGTAGTGTATGGCGAACAAATCCAAAGGGTAGCAGAAAGGTTACTTTTTGCGGTAGATGCTTCCGCTAGCGGTGCGTTCAAGCCTGACAGAGATAAAAATGAATTAACGTATGCCCTAGAAAGTGCTGAGCACGGTGGGCGAACAAGAGGCAAAGGTGCTATCCCATGGTCACATGGTTTTCCTGAGGATAGAGGAACGTACAGAAGCCGCCAGAGAAAGAAGGACGAGGAGAACAAGAGGCTCCGCCGTCTGGAGGAGTTTGTGTTACAGTCGCAAGAACAGGAAAAGAAAATGCAAGAAGAAATGCAGGAGATCAAACGACAATTGAGCACCCAGGGACAGTCTACATCAGCGATGGGACCTGGGGTCAACATTAGCCCCCCTGATCAGATGAAAGCAGTAGTGCTTCCACGGACATGACAGCGCAAGGAGATGTAGGGCTTCGCATTCCCGTGGATGATGTCACACAACATATGACAGCATGTGAGTTGCACATTCCAAAGGACAATGCCACAGTCCTAGTGTCTACAGCTGTTGTTTCCCCTGTCACCACTAAGCAGGTAATCCATGGGCAACCAATCCAATCTGGATATGCTAAGGTGTCGGTGGATAGGGTACTCTCTGGATTTAGCGATGTGCCTCTTCACATTCCCGGAGGTGATGGGGAGAAGACTTTAGGAGAAGTAGAGCATGCATTCATTCAATGGCACAAGCGCTACATCGTCATTCCTGGGGCGTCGCCTTCTCGGCTCCCTCCCCGGAGGTACGTACATGAGAAATAATTAAGTAATAATTAATCTTGTCAGATTCAATTCTCACATTTGTTTATTTGTTGTACTGATCACCCAGGTTGGAGGGGCAGCTAAGTCCAATTGTTCATTCTCCAGACCACCACAGTACTCCAAGGAGGTCTCCAACGCCTCAGCCCCCTCCGCCAAGGTCTCCAACGACTTAGGCACCTCTGCCACCCCCAGCGAGGTCTCCGACGCCTCAGGCATCTCCGCCACCCCAGCGAGGTCTTCGACACCTCAGGCATCTCCGCCACCCCCAAGGAGGTCTCCGACTCCTCCGCCCCCTCCGCCACAACCGGCTCCGCCCCCTCCAATGTCCAAAAAAATATCCACTAAGAGGGTGCGAACGAAGTCCTCGTCCTTGCCGAAGAAGAAGAAGGCAAAAACTATCCCTCAAAAATTGCCTTCTGCCATGACTGAAGAGCAAAAAAGTGCGGAGGCAAGAAAAGAGGTTGTTGATTACTTTGAGAAAATGAAACAACAAAGATTAGCATTGAATGCAAACCCGCCCAAGCTGTACTTTTACATGCATCCAAATGCACTGAGGCAAAATGTGGACGAAAAAGCTAGA
This sequence comes from Eremochloa ophiuroides, assembly GCA_038502445.1. NCBI lineage: Eukaryota > Viridiplantae > Streptophyta > Magnoliopsida > Poales > Poaceae > Eremochloa > Eremochloa ophiuroides. The sequence continues at coordinate 19,394 of JAHLJS010000062.1, read as the reverse complement.
ATGTTGCGTGAAGGTCGTAAGCCCTCGCCGCCATCAGACTATGACCGAACCCTCATCAAAACTATTGAGAAGTCGAAGAAAAAGACAGCAGGGAAAGATGTTCCACGACTTGGGGAACAATCGAAGCAGATTGAACCCCTAGTTGTAAGTGATCCATATGGTTTAAATGAATCGTACATGGAGGCCGTGCCTTCAAATATCAATTTGGATGACCTTGGTGACTTCATGCTATCTACCGGTCTCAATTTTCAGCAACTCTTCCAAAGTGGACACATCGAGAGTACACGAGTTGTTGATACCTGAAAAAAATATGAATATGGCAAGCCACTCTACAACCCTGAGAAATACGCAGAACTAGGCACATAAATGTACTTGTTGAACAAGTGGTACCTAGATGCGTGTGCTAGGAAAGAGAATTACATATTGGTCAAAATTCGCAACGAGGACTTCTTCCGTGGCGATGATACCATGTTCATTGAATTCAGTGAATTACACCAGCTATGCCACCAGGACTCGCTCGACAAGTCACTCTTGAGCTGCTATTGTCTGTAAGTCATTATAGCACCACGCCTGTTATTATATTGTCTATATAATTATATATCCTTGCTCACACTACATATATGTTCTTCGATATATATTTGCAGATATGAGATGGGGGTCATAAAAAAAGAAGGGACGATACCATTGGATTCATTAATCCTTATATTGTATTCAAAGACCTAGTTACTCCTAATTGGGTAGTTGAAGCTGAGGCGAATCTCAAGACGATGATAGAGAAACAAAGCAAGAAGACAACGATTCTCTTCCCGTACGGCGGCGAGTGAGTGTTATTAATTATAATGTCATTTTTTATACGTGGCCCGGCCCGTAGTTTATCTAGTTATGATTAATCACTGGATCTTGATGGTCATCAAGCTATCCACCAGTCAGTTATTGATCTTTGACTATATGAAAAAGGAGCTGGGACGATACCAACTAATGATTGATATGATCCAACGGTACTCTAATTTCACTCGATCTTCCTAAACTCCACTATATATTTATAGATACATGCTCTCTCTTTAATTGGATATATTGGAAAGTGTTTGGGCAGAATTCATTTCAAAACATCGTCCTGAGTGCAAAGCGCCGCTGCAAATAGTCACACCCGTAGTAAGTAGCACTTTACCATATGTAGTGTCTAACATCTTCATTTGTCATAGTTCAAATCACTAGATGACGAGAGAATTCTTTTCTCGTATATATAGTGGTGTCTGCAGCGGGAGCCGGCGAACAACCTATGTGGATACTATTTGTGCGAGTTCCTCAAGGTGCACTCTAACAAAACTCCTGTTGAGAGGATCAAAGTAAGTTGCAAAATATATTTAGTGGTATACATGATTATCATATATATATATATATATATATATATATATATATATATATATATATATATATATATATACTAATACATGTTTTTTTCTTAATTCAACTCAAATTGAAGACTGATTGGTTGAGGCAGAAGACCCTAAATCAGGACAACGTTAAAGCCATCCAAGAGACAATAGCAGGCTTTATTAATGATCAAGTCTTAAATCCCGATGGAGCGCACTACTTCGGCGGAAAATAATTGTCTCGGCTTGTAATTCTAGGTTAAGGACGGACAAACAAACATGTGTATATTTTATGTACATTATGTGTATATTCAATCATACATGTGATATATATAGTTTCCTAACTATATAGTTGGGTTAATTATTTACATATCCATGCTTTCATTTGAAACGTGTATGCATATAACATTAGCGTAGAATGCGTATTTAAATACCTATATTAAACACGAAACCCTAAATATGAATTAAAAAGCTGAAATGAGCCAAAAAAGAAAAAATACTTTTACTCCCGGTTCGTGTTACGAGACAGGACTAAAGGTTCCTGCCAGCGTGGCCAGGCTAGAGGGACTTTCAGTCCCGGTCCATGATAAGAACCAGGAGTAAAGGACCCCTTTTACTCCCGGTTCTTGAACCGGGAGTAAAGGGGGGTCTTTACTCTCGGAAATGTACTCCCGGCTGGGAAACCGGGAGTAGAGCCCCTTCCCAACCGGGAGTACAACCCGATCCTGTACTGGTGCCACCTCCAGCTCGCCCCTGCCTAAGGGTGATATTTCAGTCTCTCCAATGACTAATCAGCACACCCTGGCTACGCGTTCGTAAAGCAGATTTTGGATGCCTGTTGCGTATCACACTGCATCCGTGTCAATAGTGCCAAAGACCGTCGCATTCTTGCCGACCCTCAGTGGCGAGCGACCATGGAAGAAGAATATTGTGCTCTGTTGCAGAATCACACTTGGGATCTGGTGCCTCACGCACCTTGGGCCCATGTTGTCACTGACAAGTGGATCCTCAAGCACAAGTTTCTGTCTGACGGCTCCCTCAAGAGGTGCAAGGCTCATTGGGTTCTCCGTAGTTTCACCCAACAGCTTAGTGTTGACTTTGATAAGACCTTCTGCCCCAAGGTGAAGCCTGCCACAGTTCGCGCAATGCTTTCCCTAACGCTCTCCCGCCGATGGCCTGTTCATCAGCTCGATATGAAGAACGCTTTCCTACATGGAAACCTGACAGAGAGACAGTGTATTGCAAGCAGCCTTCTAGGTTCGAGGACTCCGCTCACCCAGACTTTGTTTATCATCTGAACAAGTCCCTATATGGTCTCAAGCAAGCATCTCGCGCCTGGTACAGTCGAATGGCTACATACTTGCTCTCCCTTGGGTTTGTCGAAGCCAAGTCTGACACCTCGCTCTTTGTATGCAAGTGTGGATCATATATAGCTTACTTGTTGCTCTATGTTGATGACATCGTAGTCCTCACAGCTTCCTCACCCGGTCTCCTTCGACGGACCATCTCAGCTCTTCAGCAGGAGTTCGCCATGAAAGACTTGGTGAACTGCATCACTTCCTTGGTATTCATGTTTAGCGATGTGGTGATGGATTGCTCCTTTCTCAGCGACAGTTATATGCTGGATATCCTTGACCGCACCGGGATGGTAGACTGCAAGCCGTGCTATACTCTGGTGGACACCAATCCGAAGGTTGCCGCAGCTAAGAGGGCACCTATGTATGATGCGTTTGACTTTCACAGTCTTGTTGGAGCCTTACAGTACCTAACATTCACGCTGTCACAAATTGGTTATGTTGTACAAAAAGTTTGTCTTCATATGCACGACCCCCGCGAGCCTCACCTCACCGTCCTCAAGCGAATTCTTTATTATGTTTGAGGCACTCTCCACCTTGGTCTCCTGCTGCGACCGTCCAATTCGACTGAACTTATGGTCTACACTGACGCTAATTGGGTTGGTTGTCTGCTCACCAGCAAGTCCACCTCGTGCTATGTTGTGTTCCTCGGCGACAACCTCATGTCTTGGTCCTCCAGGTGCCAGAACACAGTGTCAAGATCCAGTGTCGAAACCGAGTATCGCGCAGTGGCTAATGGAGTTGTTGAGGCCACCTAGCTACGCCAGCTCCTTCTAGAGCTTCATGCTCCTCTCCGGCGTGCCACACTGGTGTACTGTGACAACATCAATGTAGTCTATATGACTTCCAACCCCATTCAGCATCAACGAACTAAGCACATTGAGATCAATCTTCACTCGTCTGGGAGCGCGTTGCCATTGGTGACATCTGTGTCCACTCCATTCACAAAGTTTAGGTCCAGTCTAAACGTGGCCTGTAGGGCTGGCCCATGGGCTCTAGCCGCCCAGGCTAGATGGCAGGGCTGCCTTGGTATTATAGTAGTTAATCTCTTATATTAGGCAAGGATACTTGTTGATTAGGATATAATAATATAACCCTACATCAGCCCCTTGCCTATATATGTTGTACCCCACTGTAGACTATCAATCAATCTACTATTCGTGTGCCAATTCATGTTCTCACACGTACAACAACGCGAGCATTGCATACTAGTACTTTACTTCAATACTTATATAGGACAATGGAAAGAATATGTTGTACAATGTCAAATGAATTACACAGCGCTTATACATTTACTATTGATAGCGTATAACAACGGCACAAATATCTCGAATAGTATTTGTATTGCATAATAACTAAACTGAATTACAGGACCATTCGAAATACACTAGTGCCCACTTTTGGATGAATAAAAACCAGTCCAATCCATGTGAATGGGCCAAGAATTAAGTCCAAAATCCTGGCACCTAAGTGTGGATTACGTCAATATTTGGTCCATCCAAACAGGCGCTAAAACTAATTTACATCACAAGAAACTTCCTCTGGCAAGGTAGGAGGAATTCCACTTCATCACATACATGAAGGGCAACAGATGAATCACTCATGGTTACCAAAATCATCTTTGAACATTTCATTTGATGCTTGCATAGTGCAATCAGCAACGCTGTCAGTTGTATAAGTAGATGTCCAACACTGAGGTATCTGACGAGGACACTGGCAAAAATGCTCCTTTACAATTCCTGACCATCAAAATCTGGTCTCACAGGATAATCAAGACCCTGTAGAGCTGGAATTCTTCTCAAATCCTCTTCTGAGTATGCAGGGATGAACCAATATTTTCTGTCATTTCCAAAAACCTGATAACAAAACGTTGGTCAAATGAAGTCAGATAGATTTGTACGAAAGTAACTTGCATAAGCTGGTATTAGCAGGCAATTGCTATCATCGCTACTGTAATGGCAGGTCTATGCCCAAGGCTACCAAGGCTGGAAGGCATGCCCAAGGCTACAAAGGCTGGAAGGCATCTTCTTTGCAACTTCTATTTTTTCCTACATTGTTCTGATTAGGTTCCTAAGATATAATGGTTATACAGTAGTTTTTTGCCTGGGTTGATTTTGTCCATCAATATAATATGTAGAGAGGCCCATTGCTATTGATATTCTTTCTCCTGGAAAGAACTATATATAAGCTTAAATCCTCAACACACTGAGGGTATGGTCTGCAGCCAGCCATCTTATAATGACGCACCTAACACAGGCAGTATTATGGTTACAAAGTAAGAGGAACAAAAAGAAAAGTGATGTTGAATATATGTTCATAAAATACAGTGACTTCAAAAAGGACTGCAAACTTTGTTGGGTTTTCCATTGATTTTTCACTGATTTTGGCATTTTAGGAACAAGAGAATACAAGGAATCATAAGTGAATTAATGAAAGTCACTTAATGAAATTTTACCTTAGACAATTATATCACCACTTAAAAAATGATCTGTAGTATATTACACTCAAAATTTGTGCAGCTCCAATCAGTAAGATTACATGCCTTGCTGCTCAGACAAGTTAGACACTTTGCGTTAATTCATCTCCAACACTTTCATTGTATTAGTTCATGTCCAACAGTTTCAATCAGTGTGCCACATCAAGTCTTGAATAACCACAATCTCACAATGTTTTTGTTATACAAATAAGACAAAATCTATCATGGATGTCTCAGCTACTTGCATCTTCACATGCAGTAATAAAATTATATATGTTGGTGCATGATTACTATAAAATGAGCAAATAATTGACGGAAGTTCTTAAAACTAAAAATCTAGTACAGACTAACCTGAGCAAAGTTCCTCTTCCGGCCAAGATCATATATCCAATGTGGAGTTGTCTTCTTCTCATATGCCTGTACATCAAGGTAACAAATTAATGTCATATTCTACATTAAAAAATGCTTAAGAACATAATGCTAGAAGCTTGCCTCAATTGTTGTTGTATTAGCAGAAACAAGTGAAATATGCATAATCATAAAACCAAAAACGCTCAAGGAAAACGCCAGATTCAGCACTGCAAGAAAGAACAATTTAGTTGATACCTGAAGAATCATACAGAGCATTTTTTCTTTATATATAACTGTAATGCAATTACCAAAGGTGAGAAATGTGGTTGCAAGTGCTGCAGGACTTCCTGGGATCTCCACATCACTGAAGAAGGCTATGAAGTGAGGCAATAAAGAGAGTGTGACAAGAGTTGTCTCGAGGAAGGTGTAAAACTGCATGGCACCACAAAATGAAAATGGTTTTACTTTTCAGAACAACAGAATAAACATAGCAATGTGGAGTGAAACAGAACAATTCACAACAGATCTAAAAGCCAAGCACTTAGCAGCAGTGTTTACATTATTAACATTATAAACAGAATGTGATTACACTACAGTGGTAACATCAAGCTTTCAGCTCTCACTTAGCATATCTTACTGCTGTTTTCCATGTTACACAAGGTGTAACACAACTGAGCTAGCACTTAGTGATTCAAAATTATTAATTTTTTGTTACTAATGCTTTAATTCTCTGAGTTAAGTGTGTGGTGTGAGTGTTTGTAAGGTCTCTCCCTCTCACTCTCCTCAATAGAATTATAAGCAGCTCTCCTACAAGTTCCAAAAAAAAATGTTTTTAATCAATGAGGATCAAAATGGTTAGTAGAAGTCACTAGTGACAGGTTTCTACTACATAAATGAGTTTTTTTTTGGCCAAGGGTGCTAACAGACTATGGTATCACGTCAAATCAAAACATTATGCACAAGCTCAGATGGGATTGTGTTCTCTGCCAGCTTTGGATTGAGGAGGATCTAGAACACCTATTCTTTGGGTGTGCTTTCGCCACAGCGTGCTGGGCTAGAATTGGCATTCACTGGGATACAAACATGGGTCTATACCCGAGAATAGCCCATGCCAGACAAGCTCTTAATCTCCCCTTCTTCATGGAGATCATTGTCATTGCGTCATGGGGAATTTGGAAATCAAGGAACGACAGAGTCTTTAATGGCTCACAGGTGACAATAGCGTCTTGGTTTGTAAATTTCAAAGCAACATCCCACCTGCAAATGGTTCGTTTTAGAACTGACCTTAGGTCAGCTTTCTGCTTCTGGTTAGATGCTTTTAGTTAAAAGAACTCTATAAGTATCTGGTACCTTTATTTAAAATGAAATGAAAATTTGATGTGCTGTGGGGAACTCCCCCACAGTTTTTGCCGTCAAAAAAAAAATTATGCAATTCATTTCATGTTTCATCTGATTCATTATGCCAAAACAGGGAAGAAAGGTTGTTTTGGAGAATCTTATAGATGAAAAATGATAGCTTGGCATTTAAACATTTATATGAAATACTAAGTATCACAAATAGTATCACAAATTAGATAACACTGACATCATGAAAGCTAAGTCGGCCGTTCTGAAGCCAGTGTAGTGATATTTATGTCACCTCTATAAGCATAAATAGTTTATGACAGCTTTGATGTTGTTTTGTTGATACTGCCTAGGCCCTGTTTGGATGCACCAACTAACCTTTAGCTGGCTAATTTTAGCTATAATGCATCCAAACAACCCACAGCTAAACCTCTAAAGTTTAGCTAGAGGCCAAAATGTACACAATCCAATTAGCTGTTTCAACCCAGCTAAAACCGGCTAAAAGGTCTAAATGACCAAACTATCCCCAACTAAAGTTTAACTAGAACATCCAAACACATCCAGCTAAAGTTTAGCTATCTAAACAATAGTATTAATGAGGGGTAGCATGGTCAAGATTTTGAATTAGCTAGAGCATCCAAACACCCCAGCTAAAGTAAGCTTTAGCTAGCTAAACTTTAGCTCTATCAATTTGCTAGCTAAATTTGAGTTGGGGTGCATCCAAACAGGCCCCTAACTAGTTCACCGATACACTGTAACATTGTTATATCTATTTCTGAAACCTGAGATATAATTAGGCACCAGGCACAGTGAATAAAAAAGGACATGCCATTGTTGCAGAGTGAACAGCACAATCTAGGTCAATTAATTGATTTTGTGAAACTATTAATTCATATAAGCGGGAACAACTGTTTTGAGTGACCATCTCCAGTTTTAACATGTGTTGCGTATGTGCATGTTCAGTTTTGTAAGGTCAAGAACATTATTTACATGGATAATTTCTGATATGCTAACTGCAACATGTAAGAGATTTAGTTTTAAGTGGAGAACAGAGGAGATTGAACAAATGTACTTGGATTTTGAAATTTAAGTTATATAGGGATAGGGAAGCGGCTTTAGCTATTTGGTTTTAACAAAAGGAAAAAAAAAACTTTAGCCATTTGGTTAACTGATCAAGCAGCAACCTGGGTTAGCAAGGATACTATAGTTATCTCAGAGGAGTTTAGCTACTTATGTTCCACACATGTTACAAGAGTTTATCTATTAAGCAGTGTAATCCAAAAGCAGAAACTGATACAGTACTGATGATTAATCAAACGCAAAAACAATTCATTTCAGACATATTTAGTTTTACATTCAAAACTTATGGAAACATGTGGACATTGCAGAAAAGCTAGAAGAAAATCTTTCTTATTTAGACAGGGTTAAAGCATTAGCCATAAATATTGCATATCCTGTCAGCATTATAGGAAATGGCAAGTTGCCCACAATTTGGATCATTCTAGGATAGAACTTAAAAAAATATGACCAGCCTATGAGGAACTAGGTGGTTTTTACTAAGAAGAAAATATGCACACAAATTTAAGCTGAGAAAGGACATCAACTGTGATTGGGTGCACGACCACATCTCCCACCCAACCAGTTGAGCTAGACTCACTTCCTACATTATAAAACTTAGGAGATGCCCAATGTTTTCATACTGTAACAGTTAGCTCCTCAGACCCCAAGTTAGGGAGCTGTCAGCCACAGTTCAAACTTCAAACCCTGGTGCACGAAAATAAAGGCCCGGCTCCTCACTGACAACCCAAAATAATAATAATCGCAGTGTGGCATACTGTATTAGGGATTTTTAACTTTTTGCCATTCTTACGGAAGCCGCTCCTTCGATAGCCACTCTTATACGCGCCAACTCGGATTTGCCACAGAAAACAGTAATCGTCCAACATTTTTGCCATTTTCACTGACGTGGCTCGACACCTCAGCGCATCAGCGTGGCACTTGACGTCTCCGTTTGTCTCGGTCTTTAAGCCCCAAACGGTGCAGCAGCTGTCCGTCACCCATGCATGTGTTGAGGACAGATGCATGCACGGAGCGCGGCGAGCTCGGGCCAGGCGGCTCTCACGGGTGGCCATGGCCGCACAGACGAGCTCGGCCGTGGTGGTGCACGGAGGTAGCCATGGCTGCGGGCGAGCTTGACCTTGGCGAGCGGCGGCGATGGCGAGCTTGGCTCAGGCCCAGGCGCACGAGCAACTAAGAGCAGCAAGAGCACGTCGATGGAGGTCGTGCGGCCGTGCCCTGCGCGCGCCACAGTTCACACGGCCACACCATGCTCATGCACGCCCACGCACTTAGCCACACACAAGTACACAACACACGCACGCTGCATGCACTCTGCCCCATGACCATGAACGAGAGAGAGAGAGCAGCATGCGCCGCCCCACCAAGCCCACCGCGCCGTCGTCCGAGGCCGACACGTACAGGATGCCCAACCTCGTCGCCCGACTCATGGGCATCGACGGCCTGCCAGACCAGCACCGGCCTCTCGCCGTCGCCGGCGCAGCACAAAAAGCCCGGCGGGAGCCACTGGGCAGCCTCCGCTGCAACATGGTCGCCGAGGCCCGGTCACTGCCGGACACGCCGCGCGCGTCGTGGGACAGGCCTAGGCCGCGCACTACATATCAATTGCCAGCTCGCTCACGTCCTCCGGCAAGAAGAAGGAAGAAGAAGGATGCTGCCTGCGGATCAAGAAGCCCGCGGCATGCCCGGCGTCCGCGCACTACGACGTCGTCGTCGCCATCAACAGCGGTGGCTGTCCGCGCCCGTGTTTCCTCCTCGCCGCTGGAGGAGGACCTGGAGTACAGCGGAGCGCGCCCTTTGCCATGGACGGCTGGGGCGTAGCTGCTCAGCCGAGGCGCCTCCGCTGCTGCTGCTGAGCCCCGTGCTGGTTCCCGCGGCGCTGCTGGCGTGGCTCGCCGCCACGGGCGCAGTCGCGTCGGCCGCGCTGGCCCTCAGAGCCCTGTCCATCCTGTCACGCTTGGAGCGCAAGGCCGCCGCGACGAGCCCGAGCGACGACGGCGGCGAGAGAGACTGCAGCAGGGCGTGGGGAAGCGACGCGTCGGGGAGCACGCCGTGCTGCAGTCCGCTCTCTGAACCATCAGGCGGGGCCATGGACGACGTCGGCACGAGCGCGGCGACGACGACGGCGGTTGCTCCGACAGTGCCGGCGCCCGCGGCCACGGCGACGCCGGTGCAGCAGGGCTGATGCTGCCGCGTCGCGATGGGCATGCCACCCGTCGTCCCCGGCGACGACGGCGTCGCGAACAAAGGTTGGGCGGGGACGGGGGAGGACGAGGAGAGGAGATCGAGCGTGGATCCGCGGAGCGCGGACTTGGAGGCGGCGACAAGCACGGCGTTTTGATGCGCGCGCCGTCACGCGGGCCCGCTGGGACCTGGGAGTCACGTGCAGACGGGCTGCTGCTGGTGCCGTTAGCATGGAGAGACGGAAACAGCCAGAGGAGTCAAGTGCCACGCTGGCACGCTGAAGTGTCGAGCCACGTCAGCGAAAATGGCAAAAATGTAAGACGATTACTGTTTTCTGTGGCAAATCCGAGTTGGCGCGTATAAGAGTGGCTATTGAAGGAGCGGCTTCCATAACAATGGCAAAAAGTTAAAAATCCCACTGTATTAACGGTGTGGCCATACAGGGGTAGTGGCAGTGGTCGCGGACCAGGTATCAGTGCAGGCCTATAGGAGTCAAGCCTGGATCCAGGGTCTTATCTGGGTGGTGTGTTTCATTGCACTATTTCCAAGAGTGGCACATCAACATTACAAGTTTGATCGATGAATGAAATAATCACTCTCAATGCATAGTTTCATCTCACAGTTTCATAAGCTAATGACAGCTTTAGATAGTTACAGTGTTGTGATCAAATGTCATATGAAAAATGAAGGTACTTTCAATATTATAAATTAAGTATGAGCATACAAAAATGGTTAACAAAACTAGTTTTATTTACTTCAATATTCATATATATGTAATAGAGTCAAATATGTAAAATAAAGAGTTAAATGCATCAACGGTCCTCAAACTTGTAACGATGTGTCACTTAAGTCAACGACATTTGAAAATGCATTTCTAGGTCCTAAACTTGTCAAGTGATGCACCGTTGGTCCATATCAGACACATGGATGTTTCTTGCTGATGTGGCATGCCAACATGACATGCTTTTTGACATTTAACTCCTCTCCTTCCCTCTTCTCACTTCAATAGATCCTTATGTACTTCTTCTCTCATGCCGAGCCCAGCCCATTGTACGCCGTGGCTACCTTCACCTCATTGTTGCTCGACTGTGCATCGCCGTTCCACCCCACCACTGGCCCGCACCTAATCATCCATACAGCGCGGGAGCTTGTCACCGCCATCGAGGCGCACAGAGAAGAACACGGAGAGCGCGGTGACAGGTCGGTGGTCAAAGAAGAGTGGCTTGCCGCGCACGTAGCAGTGCTAATCCATACCCTCATTGTGCCACATGATGCGGTCGCCCCTATAGCATGCGTGCGTGGACCAGCCGGGTCGCCAACCATTAGACAATACTCCCTCCATTCCATACTATAAGACGTTTTAACTTTTTTGGTATATCCATTTTATTACTAGTACGTATCTAGGCATATGTACCAAAAAAGTCAAAGCATCTTATAATTTGGGATGTAGGGAGTAAAAGATATGACAACTACTGTCACAGTTAATTACTCATATGTGCATGCATGCATGCATAAAGAAATAGCTAGCTTCCTTAATATGCGCTAGCAGCAGTAGCATGATGCGCTCTGCAGCAGCGAGGTGAGGGGAGCCTTGGCGTCCACAAGTCCAGTCATCGTGAGAGAAAAGGCGAGCAATGAGAAAGGAAAGATGAGTGCTTAAATGTAGAAAAATATGCCAGTATGCCACATCAGCAAGAAATGTCCACGTGGTTGGCATGGACTTGCGGTGCATCATTTAACAAATTTAAGGACCCATAAATGCATTTTTAAAGTTTGCGAACCTAAGTGACACATGCTTACAAGTTTGAGGACCTCTGGTGCATTTAACTCTAAAAATAAATTATATATAGCGCATGATAAACAAGGAGGCACGATGGGCAACGAGTATCGAGCCGCACGAGATAGGTCAAAACACGTGGACTGGAAACTCCCGTTTAGGAATAATTCATCGTCATTTAGGAAATAAATAAATACAGTATTATTAGAGTTTGTTTAGGAAGGGAGAATCCAATCTATAAGGATCTCTCTCGTAGTTGCTTTAATTACAAGTCCTATAGGGACTCTAAATAGGAGAGGGGTGTAATCAATCTAATCAAGAAAAGAATAGAGTAAAAGCTCCTTCCCCTCTCCCTCCCTCCCTCCCTCTCTCCCTTGTGCGCCGCCGCCCTGCCTTAGCACGCTGCCGCCCTCTGCCCAAGCCACCGCCGCCCCAGCACCTTTCCCCACGTTGCCTCCACCCCCTGCACTACCATAGCCGCCGCCCTACGCCCTCACCCCCCAACAAGCCCATCACAGAAACTATGAGCTCTCAATGGAGGTTAGATGTACTTTCATTCACCAGGAAAGTGTCAGTTCTCAACTGAAGTTTCATTGGGATGAAACTCATCTCCTCTTAATTTCTTTGGCACCTCATCACCTTTGTTGATGTGTCACCATTAATAAATGAGGATGAAACCCCCACTAAGATTGGCCTTGTGCAATACCATGGGGCCATCTTCCACCACTGACCAAGTTTTTATATAAAAACTTAATGCATCAACCACAAACTTTGAAACCCAAAGGTCAATCTATCTTCCTACTCAAAAAGGAGCATATATCAGGTATAGTAGTATACCAGGAAGAGAAGAAAGTATTTGTAGTTCAGCGCCCCAACACAATTAACAACCCACACACAATGATGATCCATCTTAAGAACGCATCTTCCACCTAAAACCATGTAGGGGCAAAGCACACAAAAATATATTAGCCATTTCATGACAGCTACCAAAACATAAAGCTGATCCTAAAGATTAAACCATATACTTACAAACAGAGCAATGGTGGCACCGAGGTGGCTTCAACTGGTTGCACTTCCTACAGTACCTAACCCTTGGATTTGCCATATTGCCAAGAGCCACAGATTGCTGTGAGTTCATCTGGCTACTGAACTCTGAGCTAGCGAGAGGAGCAGTTTCTCCCCTCTCCACATCAAAATCAAGATTCCAATTTGGTGGAACAGAACCAGGGTCAGTGAACACGACAGAAAAATAACTCCATAAAAGCATAGCAAGCTGCAAAACAGAAGTAAATTATCTTATTAGCACACTATAAACAAAACTGAGAAAGAATGGTGTAAGATAATTTTACTAGTGTTCACAGTTAACTACTCCCTCCATCCTAAATAATTATCGTTTTCGCTTCCCATGAAATAACTTTGACTAACTACATATTAATATTTGTGTTACATGATTAGTATCATCGGAAAGATATTTAAATCTAGTTTTTTAACAAATTTATTTGAAGATATAAATATTGCACGCATTTTCTACAAATCAAGTCAAATATGCGGCATGGAAACAAAAAAACGACAGTTAATTTAGGATGGAATAAGTTGGTACACAAAGCACCAAAAATTCAGCCAACCTTATGGTTCTATAATCAATAGTGCTCAAATGCATTTTATCAGATCATCTAAGAAGCATAATCCATTTTAACATTTGGAGTAACCTCTATTAAACAAATCTACCATGTTGTCAGAAAACATATTAGTAATAAACCAATAATGTAACCGAATCAAGACAGTCCCATCCAGCGATATCCAAAATCGAGATATAACAAAATTGGTTCCAAGAACTAAGATCGGCACCCAATGATACCGAATCCCGCTCGTATGCTACAGCAACGTGAGGATACGCACCAGGAAGTGGAAAAGGAGTAGGACGGCGAGCGCGGCGAGAGTGATGCTGCCGCCGATGAAGAGGGCGGGGCCGTAGTTGCAGAGGACGACAGCGTAGTAGGTGACGCCGACGATGGCGAGGACGAGCAGGATCATGATGGAACCCAGCCCACGGAGAGCCGTGCAGAACCGAAACACGTTCCACGCCATCGCGACCCCGGCCGATCTGTACATGGTCCCCCCGCCACCGCCGCCTCCGGCACGGCTGCCTCGGGCAACCAGGGAGGAGGAGCGAGCAAAAAACCGGCGCCCCCCGCTGGATGATCCAGGGAAACGAGGTGTCGGAGGAGGATTGGGGATTTCAGATTAAGACGAAGACGGGGGCAGCAGGGCAGGTCAGAGCTGGAGGTGGACCTCGCCGCGTTCTTGTTCTTTGCTTCTAGATTTGCTTCGGTAACGCGTTCTACGTTTTCCTTGTCGGTTGGTCCTATTTTGAAAGCGAATTAGTAACCGAAACCTTATGAAATTCGTTTAAAAAATGATAAATTATGTCAAATACTAAGTCCATTTATATCTCTACTAAAAGACAAACATGATAGGCCTGATCGGTTGCCAGCCAATCTTTGCCGAGCCAAAACATAGGTAAGTTCAAAAGATTTGGCGTACAATTGATTTAGAGACAAAACATTGATAATTTTCTTAAAATATTGGCAAGACAACATTTTACTCTCTTATTGGTAGTCAATCAAACAACAACCTTACTTGTCTTACCGAAATTTTAGCATGCCATAATATTCGTATGCCTACATTTTTGCTTGCATTAAAATTGTCATGGCAAAAAATGTTGTTCAACCAATCAGGCTCGAGAAGATATGCACGTCCTGTTTAGATGTCTGAAAAGAAGGGCTGATTTCGTCTGATGCTGATAGAGGAAAATATTGTTATATGTCTAAAAAAAAATCCGAAATCAAGATAAGTGAACAGGGCCATAGAACAAGGACGTTGCTAGAGCGTGCACGCGCAAGATTTGGACCTTCCGCGCCCGTACCTCCTCTACAGCATTTGCTTCGCCCCTAGCTTTAGCACCCTCGCCCCTACCCGGTCGTCGTGCTACGGAGGCCTCCCTCTTCCCCCCTCCCCACCCCCTCCCCCCCGGGGCGCTGGTTTTCATCTCTAATTCCGGCGACCGAGCTCATCGCCATCTTCCCTGATTCTGGCGACCGAGCTCCCCCGCCTCGACCTCCCCGGCTGCCTCCATCGCCACCAGGACCCGAAGCCGCCCGCCTCCATCCCCACCGCCTAGTCGGCCTTTCTCCCCTGGCCGGCCTTCTATACCCCACCGGAGTTGGGACAGAAGCGGTGGGTGAAAGGTCCAAAGAGGCTGGAGGGGTGAATAGTCTAATTAAAAATCTACAAACAACACTTGACCGATTTAGTAAAACAATAAGCGAAGCGAATGCTAAGTTAGCCTACAAAAATACAAGCCGCCTAACCGTTTTAGTTAAGTCTCTAGTTTCACACAACAAGTCTAGGTCACTACAACTAACTGGGCCTAAGTGAAACAAGTTAGAAGAGCAACCACTACAAAAGTAAGTACACAAATATAAAGAGAGAGATGTAGTGATGTTATACTGCCCAGTAGTGAAGATGGCCAATCACCGAAAGAAATACCAATACACTCGAAAATGATGGTCACAATGAAAACCAAAGCCAACACAATTGAAACAAAGAATTTATCCCGAGATTCCCGTGCTTGTCGGCACGTTAGTCCCCGTTGCGTCGACCGCAACTCGGTGGCTCGGTGGTTAATCGACAACAAATGTCAAGCTCAACAAATGAGCACCATAAGAACCTACCACGAGCAAGGTAACTCAGTGACGCAAGCAATTTAATAGTGCTACCTTGTGGCTCTCCGTCGGGGAAGGTGCCAACCGCTCACAAGTCCACCGGGAGTGGGCCGGAGACAATCTCCAACTCTTCCAACTCCTCCGCTGCTCCAAGACCATCTAGGCGATGGCAATCACGAAGAGTAAAAAGGAGAAATCCGCAGCAGCAATGATCAACAAGTGCCTAGAGATGAACTAGATGAACAAATGCACTTGGATCACTCCCTAACACACTTTGGATGAGAATCAAGCACAAGAGTGAGTAGAAGAGGGTTGGGAGGCTGAAGAGATGCTTAGCAACGAGTGAAATGTGTCCGGTGAAAAACTAGCCGTTTTACTCTGGAAATGTGCACACCGTACGCTCTTGAGTTTACACCGGACGCGTCGGTGCTTGTCTGGTGTACCGCTCGCTGACACACGTACTGGCCATTTGAACTTCCCTGTTGCGCGCCTTCACACTGGACGCATCCGGGTTCACACCGGACGCACGGTCAGCAATGTCTGGTGCAGTTCCGGTAAGGTTCCAGAGAGCGCAAAATCACACCGTTCGGTGTTGCTCCACCGAACAAGCTCAGTGTCCGGTGCTACACAGTCAGTTTTCTGAGAATCGCATAGTGAACACCGGATGCATGAACAGTGTTTGCTCTATGTCCAGTGCGCTCAAACGTGTGTCCGATGATAAATTCACTGAGGAACCCAAGAGCGCAGACTGTACACCGGACGCGTCCGGTGTTCTCTTATCGGACACGTTCAGCGTCCAGTGCTCACCAGAACATGCTCTCAAGTCCTACTATCTTCCCTTGCTCTTAAGTGCTAGCATCTAAGTGATATACTCTATTTGGGACAAATGTTAGCCAGTTTTCTAAGCAAATTTCAAGGGCAACTTCACTGAATTCTACCTCTCAAACTTCACCGCGTTTTCAAATGTGCCAACACCACAAAGGGTTCTACTATTAAGTGTAGGGTGTGTTTAGCATTTTTCAAAGCAGTTTTGCGGGCTTTATGTTAGTGCCCTAGACCTACATGTATATGCTCAAGCTAATTCAACTAGAGGCACTTGATGACCGAGATAACAAAAGAATTTCTCCCCTCTTAATAGTACGGTCATCTATCCTAAATGTGATCACACTCTCTACAGTGTCTCGATCACCAAAATGGAAAGAGCCCTATTGATTATACCTTTGCCTTGAGCTCTTTTCCATGATTCAAGTTAAGAAGCACTTGATCAAACCAGTGGCGAAACGAGGATTAGAGTTAGGTATTCCCATCTTCTAATAAAAATTTAGTTTAAAGATCTAAAATATTATTTATATAGATAATTAAGTGGTTTAGGCACAACTCCTCAGAGCTTTTTTCATAGCCAAACCAGTTTTATAGGAGCCACACTTTGTTTTTTAATAAAAACCGGCTCCTCCACAGAAACATTTGCAGGACTTCTCCGGTGAAGTTAGAGTAGGAGCTACCAAACAAGGCATAGAAGATAAATGAACAATAATAAGAAACTATAGAATGCTAAAGAGAAATACAATTTTGTTCAAATTTTGTGATCAGAACAGTTGCTCTCAGGCAGGCCAGGGACCCATTGACGCTCGTCGGGAATAGCTAAAGTGGATTGGATTTGAAGAATTGTTGTCACGCTGTGTGCTTGTCAGGAGGGTCACGCATGTCGCACGAGCCAGGAGCCTAGGATTTAATGGATTAAGGAATTTTAGAAATATTTTATATATAGTAAGAAATTATCTGAAGGTGAGAACGTACAAAAGGCTTAATGGTCCCAAGGGAAGAGAGGAGGATGCATTGACATGTCTGTGGGCTGAGTTTCTACTCATGAATCAGAGAATTAATAACAATATATATTATACAAATAAGTATTGGAAAAAGTCTACATCACCCCTGAGGTTTGGGGAGGTGTCTACTTAACCCTCTAAACTATAAAACCAGCTATTCAGCATAATAAAGTTTGCAAAACCGGTCAATTTACCTCCTGGAGTGGTTTTGCCAAGCGGTTTTGCTTATGTGGCACTGGTTTTGCTTGCGTGGCGGTCTTGGTCACATGTTTTAGGCACCGTGGCGCTTGGGCCCGCTTGCCAGATGCCTGTTTGCCCCCAGTACGTGTGCTCAGGGTTGATAAAGCAGCCGCGACGGCGCGAATGCAGCGGACGGAGCGGGGGCGCCGGGCGGCACCGGACGGAGCAAGGACGGGGACGACGACGACCGCCGCTGCCGCTGCGACACGGCGGAGAAGAAGCTGGAGGCCCAGCGCGAGGTGCTGCTGCTCCTCGCCATCCTCGTCGCCACGCTCACCTACCAGGCGGTGCTCATGCCGTCGGGCGGGTTCTGGTCGGAGGACGCCGCCGCCGCCGGGCACCGCGCGGGCTACCCAGTGCTCCGCGACAACTACCCACCCCGTTACAACGCCTTCTTCTACTGCAACGCAGCGAGCTTCATGGCGTCCATGGCGCTCATCGTCCTGCTCGTCAACCCCAACCTATACAGGCCGGGGATCCACTGCTACGCGCTCTACGTGTGCTTGGTGATCGGCATGTTCGGGCTCATGGGAGCCTATGCCGCCGGGTGTTAGTCTATTAGGACCGTCTAGGCATAGATCCAGTGGGGTAAACAATGTCCATTCAACGTAAAAAAGAAGAACGGGAGTAGATCGGGAAGGTGGGAGTACATGTGTGTTCATACCATCCGAGGGGAGAGGCTTGGAGGGGCTGGATGCAGATCCCGACGCGGCCATCACTGGTTCGTTGGTGTAGTCTGCGCACGGGCAGCGATGGTCGGGTAAGAGGTGACGCAGTGGCGACCGTCGGAGCAGTGGAGTTGGAGCAGTGCAGTGGAGACGGTGACGGCAGCTGGTGGCGTTCCCGTCACTAGCTGCGCCCCTCTCTAGATCGGAGTTAGGGTTTGTCGGTGGGGAAGGTCGGCTCACGGTGAACCTCGTACTGAGAACCACCGGCCCCCACCTCTATTTATGTTGCGCAGTGTGACAGGGGCCCTCCAGCCATTAGTGGGCTGGGCGCCCCGATCAGGGCGCGAGTCAAGGGCCCAACTAGGCCGTTGGGTCCAGTTAGGTGTGGAGATCAATCTAACATTCTCCCCCTTGATCTCTCAGCATATCTTTAACTTTTAAACTTTAATACTTTTATATTTACTTATTCCATCACAAATTAGTGCATAGAGCATGCTTCATCGTCACGGTCAATCGCCGATAGATTTGACAGCTACAACACACCTTTCTGTTCTGAAACAGTAACTTAACTTTTGGGCCATGTATTTGTTTAGGAGTCACAGGCTTTCCCTTAAACCCATGCCGGCTACATGTTCTTTGAACACGTTGGGTGGTAAGCCTTTTGTAAGCGGATCCGCGAGCATCTTTACAGTACTTATGTGCTCAAGACTTATGATTTGATCCCGGACTTTATCCTTCACAACATAGTACTTTATGTCAATGTTTGGCAGCACCACTTGACTTATGTTGTGAGCATACTGTACTGCTGGTTCATTATCGCAGTATAACTTCAGTGGTCTATAGATGTCGTCAACCACCTTTAAATCGGGTATGAACTTCTTTAGCCAGTTCACCTGCCCAGTAGCCTCATAACATGCAACAAACTCGGCATACATTGTGGACGATGTAGTGACGGTTTGTTTTGAGCTTTTCCATGAAATAGCTCCCCCAGCGAGAGA
>JAHLJS010000061.1:0-93799 GCA_038502445.1 Eremochloa ophiuroides | reverse complement strand
GCAACACTGTATTATTTGAGTTTGTTGAGTGAACGGCGAATGTGATAGCTAATTCTGTTGGTTCAGTGCTTTGATGACCATTAAAATAAAGAAAATCCTTGTCCAGGCAGCGACAATCATTCTGGGTGAGTCTGAGGTGACATCTTTATAACTATTGTTGTAAGAAAAACACTAATAGCAGTAGCCATTTCTGACAAGATCCTTGAAAACAAAACACATATGCTCTCAATATGTATTTCAAGATTTGATCAATTCTTCCTGATTGGCCTGAGGTATGCTATGCTGAAGACAGGATGAACTCTAGATTAGTTTCATTATGTACACAAAGTTTTCTGTCACTCTGTGATAAAAGGCACAGAGGACATCAAGTGACAAGTGTAGGCATACAGATGCATATGGTTACACTCCATTCTCTTCCAAGGCACAAGATTCTGGTAGGCATTTACTCGAGTAAGGTGATTCTGGTAAATGCTTCCAAAATGAGCTGAAAATTATAGTTCATGATCCGAGACAATGGTTTGGAGTACACCATGTAGTAGCAAAAGTTTGTGCAATATGCAACTTGGCATACACATTTGCAAGATAGTTAGTCTAGACAGACATGAATTGTGCAGGTTGATGAGACAGATCACAAATTCCTGTATAGAATCCAAAACCTTTTTGTACACGAGGAAAACTGATGAGCAATCCCAAACTTATGTATTCTCATTTGCAGCCGAGAATAAACAAGATTGAAGCGGATTGGCAGGTTTAATGAGGTTGGTTGTGTAGAGTGTTTACTCACAAAGTTTTGAGAAGCAATCCTCTACCCACAACTTGAGTACAACCTTTTCATGATACAACCATGAATTAACAAAACCAACTTGTCAAACTACTTTTGACATTGAGTAAACCTTCTTATTTTTGCATCAGCAATCCGAGATCAGAGGGTTTCCAAATAGAAATCTGAAATATGTTGTTTGACATAATTCAACTTGTCTTCACTTCACACTCTCAGGAGTTGAGTGGTAGAACACCTTGACCGACCAAGAATAAGGAACTGTTTTTTTTGTCCTTTTTGTTGTCCATACCATAGAGTATCAAACAGGGCACCTGATTGCACAAAGATGTACTATAGTATTGACTTCATCTGTTGGGGTGTCTTTTGTAGCTCTTCACTAGGCTAAAACCATAGTTTGCACTATCTGAGTGATTTGACAAAGATGGAATTGGCTTCATTATAGCAGGGTCTTGGGAGTGAGGGTACCACAAACAGTACCAATTGATTTATAGGTTTCTTGTATAGCATGGTTCTATGAGACATGGTCTTCAAAAACATGGTCAAACACTTCTTTATACCCCCGGAACACACTTGTTAGCATGAAACAACACTTCTTGATAGTGATCTATTTGGCTATTTCATGCATCCATTTCTTTATGTCAAACAGACTAATCCAATTGGGCAATACATTGCTCACAGGAGAGAGCGAATGAACAAACTTCTGCATTTCATCAGCAGAGGCAATCATCTCATCGAGCAGAAACTAATAACGGACGGTCTTGTTCCTTCTTGATACAAGAACCAAATACACTTCATTGCTTAGCTGCAGACTATTCTTCACACTGGGGTAACTAGCTAGTTGTCCCTAAAAAGGCTCTACATCTTCAGCTTCTGTAGCAAATGGTTGCAGATGATATACATGCACATGGTCACCACAGTCAGCAGACATGAAGTAACACATGAGAAGATTGATCTTAACTGTATGATCATCATACAAATGGACATTGAGCCGAGATGGAAATTTTTGAACTTGTTGGCAACCTATCAGGAACATATCATATCTTGCTGATTATTACTGACTAATACTTGTCCAACGTTAATGTTCATGTGCTCTTTCAATCCAACTATAATGGCATGTGGGGCTTGATTTTCTCGGTAGATCATGACAATTTCTTTGTTTATCACTTCTTGTAGTCTGTTAATATTGATGTCAGTGACTTGCTCTTCAAAGATCATTCTCTTTGTGACTTCTGAAGGAAGCTATATACTTGACAAACATCTGTGCCTTCTGATAGAACATTGAAGGATCGAGTCGGTAAGGACTTTGCAAGATAGATCAAGAAACATAGGGATAGATCAATTTGAATTAGAGACACCTTCAAAGATATATTTGGAAAAGTCCATGGAAGACAACACATTGGTATTGCTTCATAATGGATTACGATTAGAGACCGTAATACCAACGCGCTCCCAGCAGCACAACCATGTGCCGGCCGGTCCACAAGGAGGCTTCTAGGTTCCGTCGTGGCACCATCAGTCATTAAGCATAACACCACTATCAAACATAACTAGCAAGAAATCTTACGAGACATGGCTAAATTTTTGGATAATTCTACGAAAGATAACACATCGGTGTAGTTCTTGCAATGTTTCATGACCAGAGATCTGGACATTCGCACGTGCCGAGCAACACAGCCTAGTGGTTGCGATCCACAGGATATCCTCGGTTTCATCACAGTATCATCGATCACGGATCATAACAACATAAATGAACATACAACCAATGAGAAAATCATGCGTGGCAAAAATAGATTATGCAAGGATACATTACATAGAGGAAGGTCAACAAACAAGGATGACCTACAAGGTTAAGAGCCAACAAGAGTATGATTTGGCAACGCAGAAATGAGTAGAAAATAGATTAGTTGCCAAAATAGCAGTACATGAGGCTTTGCTTCAGTCCCACGCGGTTTCCATGTGTCTAGTATGGAGATTACCCGACCATGATTTACAAGAGATTAGATAGAAGGAGGGAAAATCATGAGACAAAGATTGACAAGCATCTTGAAAAGAAGATAACCATAGACAACCAGATGTCTCATGAACCAACTATATACAACAATCATAGGTTGAGTTGACAAACATCATGATTCATACAGAAAGAATACAAGGAAAATGGGGAAGGAGAGATTTAACTCACACAAGATGGTTTCCTTCAAGTGAGTAACAAGGAGAGGGTCTAGATAGAAACATGGCATAAGAGAATTATAGGTTAGCTACCAAGAATAACTAACATGAGATTCTATAATTCCACATGCATCTCGCATCTATCAAGAAACCTTCAGACCATCCAATGGCGTGAGCTTATGTACCATTAATTAGTACTAGGAGACTCTTAATGATCAACATTGTTAGGCCTTTAGAGAGATTTGGAAAACAACTTGATCATGGGACAGATTTAATGCATGATTTGTGAGATTGAATTGATAAAACCATAACATGATCCATAATGAAGCGATTATAAGGAAACTTCTGGGTAAGCTGAGAAGAGGTTCAAATCAAGGATTTGGGCAAAGACTCCAATGAACATGATGTAGGCAAGCCTTGCTGAATGAAATCTAAATATTCTCTAGATATGGAGAAGACTGCTGGAAGTAAGGAACAGATTAGATCAAATCATTTGTAGGTGTGATTGATTGGGCATAACCTGATTTCCAAAGAAAAGATTACAAAATCTAATTTAACAGATATCAAGCTATCATCATGACATCTAGAAGGACTAGAGGAGACACTCCAGATAGGATTTGGATAAGGCTTTAGATGAAAGAAAATGCAGGCATGGTTTCATAGATCTTGAACAAGAACATATGACAACCATAGGCTAGCATTAAGAGAAAACTCAGGTGGGTCTATTGTGCCAAATGAAAAGCCTACAGGCAGAATTGGTTTAACTTCTGACAAGATTTATGGTTGAGAAATACTTATAGAGGCTACTTAAAGGTTTAGCAACTCTTATGATTTCAAAACAAGCAAGGAAGAGAGGCAACACAAGTTGTAAACTTAATAAGGCTATTCAGACAACGTAGAACAAGGATGAGAAGAAGCATACTTATGCAACAAGCAACAATCACATGATGCAACAATCATGATGCATGCTCGTCCTATTCGTTCTCACTTAGTTGCCTATATAACATGGCAAATACGTTCTAAGTCGGTGGCATAACCTACGTACTCTCTCGGTATATAGCTAGTCGTTACTACCATATACGCATTCGAGGTTAGCGTACCTGCAGAAGATTCATTTCAGCCCAACCCCACATGTGTGCATGGCAATAAGAAGCACTTTTTGCCGAAAATGCTCCCATGAGCACTTGCGACCCCAAGAAAGTAATTACTCCATCATACTTCCATAAGTACACATATGAATCACATGTACTCACTTCAGTAACCTTAAACACTCACCATAGATCGACGGTTGTTCGATCGTACACTCACATCTTACCTTACCTCATTCGACGTGGCACATTGGCCCATAAGAAGCAATAAGAAACCAATAGTTCATAATTATCCGCACGATAAAACCAAATGAACCGCAAATAGAAACATGATGCAATTTCCCAGTTAGTACTTACATAAGCCACCTAATAATCCTAATATGGGCTATAAGACTTGGTCCTTGGCACACTTAGTTTGTTCAAACCATTTGTTTAAAACACCTATATATATAGCTATAAGTTGGTAATTAGTTTTGCAAACTCAAAACTTTTTATTTTTAAATACTCATGTGACGGTACATGCTGAATTTTTGCTCTGGTACCAACTGTAACAAAACCGACCAATTTATACGAGCACAAGTACAGCGACAGCTGTTTTCCGAGCTATCAAGCCACACTTGAGCCAATATAAACCCGGTAGTCCGTGAAATCTCGAAGGATTTCAAACTTTTACACAGTACATACCCCAAGGATCGCAGAAACTCAGCAGTACACATACACATGATACATAGATTCGCACATATTTCGAATACATCAGAGTACAAGATAAACTTTTACATAAAAGTTCAATGGCAGAAACGAAATCATTTTACATAAGCTTAATTTCATAATATAGTGCCAAGTACCGACCAGTCACAGCAACATAGATGAGACAGATAACATGACCTTGCCCAAGGTCTAGTCTTCCTCTCCCGAAGGATAGAAGTAACTCTTTAGTCAACCAAGCATTCCTCCTGCAACATTGGGAATAAAACCCTGAGTACTCAATTGTACTCAGCTAGACTTACCCGACAGGAAGTAAATAAAAAGACTCTCAAGGATATGCAAGGCTTATTTGGTGGAGTTCAGGAGATAGCATCATTTTTGCAGAAAAAGCATTACTACAATAATTCCTCAACTTATAAGTTTTAGATGTGATTCAGCTTCGATTTCAGTTAAGCTATTAAGCTAAGGTTTGCAGCTATACTAAACAATCACTTGATATTATAGCAATCAATAAAACCATATGATTTCCGATATCCACAGATATCAACCTCATCTCACCAATAGTCACGTTCAAGTTGTTAACCTCTACCTCAACAGAAGATCAGTTCAGTTTCTCACTAACCAGGAGAGATGGCGATTCGAATCGATTGTACCAGCTAGCAAATATGCCAATCACAAACCCTGTCAGCCGAGCCACTGGCTTCTTGGGCCACCGTTAAATCTTTCTGAGACATAATATGTATCGCGGGCTTGGAGGGGTCCATATTCTCAGAGACAAACCCACTTCCAGGATGCATCAGGTCCCTGACCTGCCCTTGGTAAGATGGTGTCTCCGCACATCCTTCCTACCTCCAGAATATGTCTGCCTTATCACGCCCAATTCCCGGCTCAGAAAGAAATACTCGGCTTCGCGGTCAGAACGACTTATCTGGCTAGCTATGTGATGACGTCTTTCAATCTCAACTGATGTCTGGTGGCTTCAGTCCTAGTCGGCCGCAAGCAGCACCGAAGTCAACATGACCCATGTCATGCAGCTCCCCGCTACCTAGCCTTGATTCTCTCATTATTTCATTGTGGCATGGTGACACATATAGCCAACCATGTGGATCTCGTCAGTCACCACCTACACTCGCGGATGACAGGAAATCACCCGACTTTCTCGCGGATGACAGGAAATCACCCGACTTCTACCGGTCTAAGCAGGGCTAAGCATAAGATCGGTCACCTGTCTAGTAATAGTATCAGGTTCACATATATAGTAGACAAGGTAGATATGCAGCAACGGTTTCAAACCAACTCCTATACTTAAATGCACAAACATACGATTTGATAAAGACCGGTGCATTTATAAAAAGAGATAGGTGGAGGCTTAGGGATGCTCCGGGGCTTGCCTGGGGTTCAGCACTAAGTTAGTGTTTGTTAGATGACACTTGTTCGACGAGCATTTCCCATCCAAGCACTCGATTAGCCCTTCCACCTTCGTGATTAGTCCACCACACCGTCTTGTGGTTAGTTCCATCATCATGTCCTTCACTCCACGTGTTCATCTATCGTACCTGAATGAGATGCACAATGCACATGTATGAATAAAAGGAAGTAATACAAGGCATGTTAATCTACCATCACTGGAACATAAGCTAACAATCACGCCAAGCAAAGCAAAGTCAAAGCAATCATAATCTCACACATGCAGTTTATGGGCAACAGGACAACAAGCATAAGATTTAACCATAACTCAGGCTATATACATCCAACCAGGGTGATCTAAGCCTCTCTGGAAAGCTATTGAAATTGTATACAACTTTGGTATTATCCTCTTCAGATGATTTAATTCATATAAAGGTCAAACAACACAAAGAAGACAGCTCTGTCCAGATTTAGACATGTTCTGTCCTCCCAACTCAAACAATCATAACTAGAGATTTAGACCACCAAAAGGGATGATCATAGACAATTTGGAAATACATAGAAATATACTACAACTGATCTATTATCACCAAGAAGTGATTCAAATCATAACTCAGTCAAATAATGCAATCAATCAGATCTAGACAGAAAATTGGCAAAACCTGATAGCGGACTTCCAAAAGCCATAACTCCTAAACTATCAGGCCTATGACCATGAAACTTTAGGACAAGCTATACAATGAAGTTAGCTACAACTTTTGTATAGAACACATTCTCATGCAACATCATTTTCCTAGGTAAATCATCATAACAACAGGGACTATGCCTGCAGCCATTTTCAGCATATAAGCAAAACATGTTTTCCCTTATTTATCACTTAAGCACACATAGGAATGAGCTATTTAGATAGCTCCAAACATGATTACATGGTCATACAAGACTCATCTCAGACCAAAGCATGTTAAGGAATCACAAGAAACATATAGGCATTCATTTGTCTTTAATTATTCACTTATTATTACATAAAAACCCATTATTTAATTATTTAAGTTATATGGTAAACATCTCAAATGAGTCCCAAACTTTTATGAGAGCTAGGTGATTACAAATCATGACCAAGGTACGAATTTCACATGCTCAGGTGTTATAATTTAATTACCACAAAATAAACAAATTTATAATGCAACAATTCATTGGAGAGTAAGATAAATGTGAAACTCAATACTTTCTGCAACAACATGGCCATATTATGTTTTGTCAGGTTAGTACAATATCATACAAAGGTAGTGGAACACCATTTTCCATTTTTACCACAATATATTATTTATAATGTATTTAAATCTACTTAATATGCACCAAAGAAGATAAATCAACAACTCAGTCATACATGCACCATAAATCATGAAATTTTAACCATGCATTACACATCATACAGAGAGTTTACAATTAAATTTTCATGCCATTTGGAGCAATATAACTTCAGATACAAAAATAACAAGCAATTCAACCATTTATTTCCTATTTAAAAAGATTAATGTGAAACACCAATAAAACAGTAAACAACATATATGTTTTATATTTTTATGAGCTAGTGCATGTCATTAGAAGCCTAACAAAATTAGAATCATGATTTTTGGACATATATTTCTCAAAATATGGCCAAAAGCAAGTTAATATATTTCTTAAACCACTTTTCCTAATCAATTTCTACAGCACATAAATGTAAATAACATAGCATATTTTATGGATCTAACATGCAGAGCACTTCACCACGAATCTAACAAAATAAGTTTCACAATTTTTGGAGCTACCAAACTGGAGATATAAATTTCTAAAGAAAATACGAAATCCGAAGATTTGATCCCCATTTTACTTGAATGGGGCCCGCCTGTCATACACCCAAGGGTTACACAGAGAGGATGCGTGCTCTTCTTCTTCCTCTGTCCGCTCGCACAGGCAACGGAGAGGAAGATGGTCGGCGCTCCGCTTGGCCAGCCGAGAGGGCGGCCTGACCGGCCGGCTTGGCCGTGGTGATGGCGCGCGGCGGCGCAGAGGCAGCAGCAGCTCCGCGCAAGGCCAGCAGCAGCCAACCACGGCAGCAGCACATGCAGCGGCCGGCCATGACGGAGAGAGCTCCAGCGAGGAGGCCATGGCGGCGCTCTGCTCGCCGGGGTGAAAGCGGAGGGGAGCAAGGAGGGCGAGAGAGAGGAGTAGGAATGAGCACAGGGCTCCCTGGTGCTCTCCATTTTGAGCTGGGGCGCGGAAGGGGAAGGTGGTGGTGGCCGGCAATGGAGCAGGAGCTCCAGAGCAGCGCTGCCACGTGTTCTTCTTTGCAGCAAAAACACGAACAGGTGGCGGGCGCAACTCTGTCGACTTTGGGTGCTCTGAAACGGCATATTCCAGCGAGATTCGATCAGAGGCCCCTTAATCAAAGTTGTTGCCCACATTATGATCTACAATCTGTATTAAGAGTGTTCCATCAGCTGACCAATGGATTAGGAGATAATTAACCCCGAAGTGGCTGCTGTCAACAGGTTAATTACGATCAAAGATCGAGTGGCAACTCTTGTCAAACGAAGTCGGATTGACCTCAAATTTGAATATGTTGTGCTCCAAAGAGTTTGTGACAACTTTTATATTTGGTCCAACTCAAGTTGCCTAACGAAATTTGGAGAACATGGAAAGGCCATGAAATCAACACCATTTTCAGACTTTGAATTTAATCAAGTCCTGTAATCAGATTTTTCTTCTGTCTTGTGTCCACTTTTTGGGGCACTTAGAGGTTGAATCATGACTTGGTCCCTAAATAACATTTGTTGTACTCCAAAATATCTGTAACTTTTATTTTGGGTCAAACTTCATATCTTGCTCCAAAATAATATTTCCACTTTGGTCAAACTAATGTAATTAGAGAGCTCAAAGTAGATGTTTAGGCCAATAAAGGTATTTTCTTGGCATTTGCTCAACATGAGTCCTTCATGACTTTCGTTGTAGAGTTCAAGTAGAGTTGTTTGGGCAAGGTTGCAAGGTTTGGTTGACTTTGCATGCTCATCTTCACTTAATCCATAAATCCAATTAAGTGAATAACTTGTCATTCCATGTGAATTCTCAATTTAAATCTTCATGCAACTTCTCCAATGATCAAGGTAGATGGAGATGAATATGAAATAGTGATTAGGATCATTGATTGAAATAACTTGATTAGGTCCACACTCGCTGGTTAGCTCATGACTAACACCTGGGGTGTTACAAATCGGAGAATTGGCTATCATTTTTGCAATGATGTCGTGGGCCTCCGTAGACGCGGCCTTCCTTGGCTTCGGGCGTGGCCTTCGTGGACTTCCACTGGCCTTACTTGGGCCGGGCTGCGTTGGGAATGATCGTTTTTACGTTGAAGCTGGGTACCCCAAACTTTGGTACCTGACAGTAGCCCCCGAGCCTATGGCAGAGTGAAGACACTTCTCCACAGGTTCATGCTGGTTCTTCCTATCAAAAAAGATAAAGTGTGGGTTGTTTTTTCTGGTGGGTGCACGCGAGCGCACCCGCCGGGTGTAGCCCCCGAGGCTTTGGAGGGATGGTATATTCCTTCAAAGGCTTAGAATCGTGCTTGTTAGTCCTCGGGTGTTTTTTGAATTATTTAGCAGGGTTGTTTCCATGGAAGCGGAGCCCCCGAGCCTCCCATCGTGTTGGGAGGTCGTTCGGTGGTCTTTCCAAGGTGCAGGGCAAGTTCCCGAGCCTCCGTTTCGTATCGGAGATCGGTCGGGTCCTTCCCTGCCTTTTTTTAATTTGGCCTTCACGCTCTTTTTTCGGGAACAGAAAGGTTTGGTCCTGCTCGACTTCCCCGCTAGGGCACGAGTCGGCACTTCCGGTGAGCTACAAACGGGTTGGTCCAAGTGGAGGTCCGTGCCCCGTTCGTTAAGGGTCGGCTAGTGGCCTGAACACACTCCAATTATTTCCCGAGGGTCAGTTAGCGGATATTGGGTCCCTTCGATGGGTCCCGAGGGCATGATGCCTCCCACGGAGGGATTCCACATAACCGACTCGCTACTGGGACTTGGACACAGCGTGGGATGTCCCTTGTGACATTCCGGGCGTCGGGATACTGGCCGTTTTCGTGACCCATCCACTAGCTGTCCCTAACTCGGTTTCCCTGGGGCGACTGTTCGAGCCACGGAGGGCCAGTCTTCTATCCCCTGGGAACGTAATGGGCGCCCGAGCCCGGGGTTCCTTTGTTGGGAAGGAGAAAATGTAGGTGGAATTGAGGTGCGCAGTTGTAATGATTCGGCTCACCTTTTGAGGCGCGACGCCTGACGGACGCGACGGTTCGGCTCAGTCGAGGCGGTTTGCGTGCGCGGCGATGGCGGCAGCGTGGGGATCGTGGCGGGCCCCGCGCAGTTAATGCGGCGGATTCTCCGCATCCACCCACGATCCGCCGGCGGAGTTTATAAGAAAAACTTACGGTTTTTTCTTTCTACCCTAGCCATTCGCTCGCTCGACCGTTTGCTTTCTTACCTTCGTCGCCTGCTTCGAGAGAGATCGTTGCCGCGGCCGTCGTTCTTCCCGCAACCCTTTCGCCCTTCTCTTGCCATGGATTCCTCCTCCGCTGCTGTCGACGCCGCCACCCATGTTGCTGCCACCGAAGCCGCCGCAACCGATGCCGTCGCCACCGATGCTGCCGCGGCCGCCGCCGGCGTCCTCAGGCTGGAGCCATGGCCGAGGAGCAATGTGACGGAGGCGCAGCTGGAGCGCCTCGTCTTCCTGGGGCTGCTGCGTCCTCGTACCGACGCGCAGCACCCGGAGTGGGTCGTGCCACCACGCGACCACGAGGAGCCGAACCCCAGCGAGGGGTACGTGGTGAGCTTCGTTGCTTACCACGAGCGCGGGCTCGGCTCGCCGCCGAGCCGCTTCTTCCGGGCCATCCTCTTCGAGAACGGGCTGGAGCTCCACAACCTCACCCCGAATTCCATCACGCAGGTGTCGATTTTCGCCGCCTTGTGTGAAGGATACTTTGGGGTGCCCCCGCACTGGAACCTGTGGCGCCGCATTTCCCGCGTCGACTGGTACACCAAGTGGGTCAGCGCGAGCAAGCCGTGGGACATCCAGCGTGCGCGGGGATGCGGCCTCGTGATCCGCTCTTCTTTGTACATCCCCTGTAAGGCCCCCTCCTCCAACAAGGGGTGGCACAACGGCTGGTTCTACCACCACAACGACGGGGGTCTCTTCCCCAAGTTCACGGGAGGGGCACTCATAGCCCCCCTTCCCCAATGGGAGTAGGGGTGCCCGTCGAAGGAGTCGAAGCACCTGGACGTGTACTTCGGCATGCTCAAGGAGTTGAACAGGAGGGGCCTTACCGGGGCCGGCGTGGCGGGGAACTTCCACATGCGAACGGTGTTACCTCTGATGGAGCGCCGCTTGGCGCTTCATCAGATGGTGACCGGGTCGTGGCGGGAAGGTACCGCGGTGCTGCCCCGTGGCCTTGGCGAGGCGGAGGTCATGCACCTGGTCGGCAATATGGTGGGGGGTTATCCCACCTGGGAGGAGGTGAACCGGGTGGCAATGCGTCCCGGCGCGGGCTTCCCGGCGTTGGTAAGTGTTGTTCATTCGATCGGGCCGCTGGCTTCCCCATCTTTCTTCTGACCTTTCTTCATTCTTCGTAGGGCCTCTCGAGGACCGGGAAGGCTTCCCTTCCGCCCGTCCCGGAGGATAAAGAGCGGCGAACGCAGAACCGCCTCCGGGCCATGGAGGAGAAGGCGAGGAAGGACAAGGTGACTGCCCAGAAGCAGAAGAGGGCGCGTAAGGTGGAGGAGTCCTCCCAGCGCCGCCGTCGCCTGAGGGAGGCCGGGGAACCTGAGGTGGATACCCCCACCGACGATGACGCCAACGACGACGAAGAAGAAGAAGATGATTTTTCTATTTTTGATCTAATGGAGTCTGACTGGCCGCTTGC
The DNA here is from genome assembly GCA_038502445.1 of Eremochloa ophiuroides. Taxonomy (NCBI): domain Eukaryota; kingdom Viridiplantae; phylum Streptophyta; class Magnoliopsida; order Poales; family Poaceae; genus Eremochloa; species Eremochloa ophiuroides. The sequence goes on along the minus strand of JAHLJS010000061.1, from coordinate 81,705 downwards.
GGCCACACAGCCCGCGGTGGGTGCTGATGAGCTTGGAAAGGCTCCGCAGTTAGCGTCCGCCGGCGCAAGTGCCGGGGTTCGTGATCCGAACCCTCGGGCAAACCTGCCTGAGGTCGCGTCCAAGGACGCGGCTCCTGGCAGGGCAACATCAGGAGGCGGGGCTCTGCCCGCCATCAGCGGCGTGGCTCGGCCAGAGGGGCTAGGGACGGGCTTAGGCCCGGCGCCCGAGATGCCCCGAGGTTCCAGCAGGGGGACCGCGAGTCCCCTGTTTCAGCGGATCCTCCCTGCCGACGCGTCGTTAGTCAGCGCGACGGCCGAAGGCGGGGGGAGTGCTGGGAGGACGCCGCCAGAGCTGGAGCCCACCGGCGCCAAGACGCCAGCGCTTGAGCTGGGGCCCTCCCGGGCTCAGGCTTCCCCGCCGAGGGGCGATGAAGTCGGGACAGCCCCCGGCGCCCAGGCGGAGCCCTCGTCACTGGGCGGCACTGCCCCGGACGCCAGGTTGGTGCCCATTCCCCTGCTGCCGGCGCAGCCCGCTCCATCCGTCGTCTTGACAAGCGTAGGCGCTGCGATGAAGAAGAGGATGATTCCGAAGACGAGGTAAGTATCTTTACCTGTAATTCCTTCTTAGTGGGGATCCTTTTCTGAGCGTTCCTTTCTTCCTTCTCTGCTTCAGGAAACGCTCGGGGGCGGACCTCCAGGTGTCGCACCTGAAGGTCCTGAAGGTGCGGGGCCATGACACGGCCGGGGGGAGTGCCCGGTCGGCGGGCGAGGAAGTTCCTGCACCCGCGGGTCCGCTCGTGGCGTCCGAGGCTCCTCCCTCGGGGGAGGATATCTCGGCGGCGGTCGCCATCGTCGTTCCCATGATTGACCTGGAGGCAGAGCCAGCGCGGGCTTCCGAAGCCTCGACCGTCGGTTCCGGAGACGCCTCGGGGGCGTCAGCCGATGCCGCCCCCATAAAGCCTGTCGCCACGGGGTCATCGGCCGCGGATGTCAGCGCCGGAGCTCCCCCCGCCCGAGAGGAAGGCCCCTGGGCGCTGGCCATGAGGGGACCTCAGCCTCAGGAGCTGACCGCCTCCTGGATAGAGTGGGCAGACCGCGCGGACCCTCAGGCGCCGCCCGTCTTCTCGCTCCGGGACGACCTCGAGGCCCCCAAGTGGGACGCCGTTCAGGAGCTCGGGTTTAGCTTGGCGGCGGGGCTCCGCGCGATCGCCGACGTCCTCGAGAAGGACCTCCCGGCTCAGCTCCAGGTAAATCCCTACGTCTTGTAAAATTTTGCTGCATGTGAGCATCGTTCTTACCGTTTTCATTTCTTCCTTTTTTCCAGGACCTCATGCACCCTCCCGGGACAAGTCTCGCTTCCTTCGTGGCGGGCTTGGGCTCTAGAAGCAGCTCGATCTCAAAGGGAAAGCCCTCGCCCGCGCCCAGGGCGAGCTTGCCACCGCGACCTCCAAGCTTGCCGAAGTTAGTGTCGATAACACTATCCTGAAGGGGGAGGTCGCGGAGGCGCAGGGCCGAGCTGCTGCCTCGGCGACGCGAGTGCAGGAGTTGGAGAGCGCCCTGGCCGCGATGACAAGGGAGCGCGACGCTGCCCAAGAGCTCACCGCCGAGAAGATTTCGGCCGTCGAGGCCTTGGCTCTCGACCTGGATGAGACTCGGGACGCGTTGCGCTTGGCGCTCGCCGTGGCGGACTTGGCCGGGAAGGAGGCACGGAAGGCTCGGGAAGAGGCTAACCGTAAGCGCGGCGTTGTATTTTTCTATTCTGCTCGTCTCGGTTGCTCGCTGTATTTTTATTCATCTTCGTGCTTTGTTCCCTCAGTTCTGCACGGGTCTTACGATGGCGAGGTGGCCGAACACATGGACCTGCAGAAGGTCGCGCGGGCGCTGTGTGACTCCGTCGGCACCGGTGGAGAACCTTCCGGGATGTCACTCCGGAGCCGACTGGAGGCACTCCACGGCAGCATGAGCGGCCGCGTCAAGGAGGCCCTTCTGACGGGTGTCCAAAAGACACTAGCGGTCGTGAAGTCCCACTACGGGAATTTTGACACCGGCACTTTCAGCGAGGGCTTCCTTGAAGCCGACGACGCCGAGCTCCTGGCGCTGGAGGATTCGATGAAGGAGCCGGGAGAAGCGCTGGCGGGCCTCTTCCAAGCCGAGGTCGAGCTCCCTCCTCTGAACCTGCCGTGAAGAAGAAGCGGGCCACAGTGCCCATGTAGAAAGTGACCTTTTATGAGTGGTTTGAAAGGAAACAAACAATATAGCCCTTTGTGGCCTCAACATTTATGTAAATATTTGCTGAATGTTTGTTTCGCTTTTAGGCATTTTTTCTTGCCGATCCTGTGCTCGGGTCATCGAGCCTCGGAGGGGGCTTTTTGGGTGTCGTAGCTTTAGCGGCATGGACGCAGCCGATGGCCTAGGAACTTTGGCAGAAAGAATCCTTAGAAAAGAAAGCTAAGGTGTTTCCTCCCGGGGCTTCCTCCCTTGGCCGAGCGTAGATCTTATAGGTTTTCTTCCGAGTGCGGGTTAGCCTTCGAACGCAGAGTGGCGAGGGGAGATGCTGTGGCCTTGGAGCGTAAGCGTTCTCCGACTCGGTCGGCTCTGTCCTCTGGGGCTTCCCTCATTCTTCGAATTCTATAAGTTCATGCTTGATGGAAGGAAACGTGTTTTAGGGAGAAACAAATTCGACAAGTTTTGAAATTTTTGCGTTTCCAAAATTGTTCAATCTTGGGAAAGTCCGGGGGTACCCCCCATCCTTGCCCCCGAGGGAGGGTCGGCCTTTCCGTAAGTTAGGCCGAGCCTCACTTTTACTGTGCGGTGAGATAGAGGGTCATTTCACTCCCGAGTGTAGGCTCGGATTGAAAATCTAAAAATCGTGTAGAAAGAGTAGAAGTCGGGTCTTTTCATTGATTTCAAGATTTTCAAAATAGTACAATGCTCGGAATCTTAAGGATAGAAGCGACGTAGCTGTTCGATGTTCCAAGCGTTGCTGTAGACCTCGCCCTTTTCGTTCGCGAGCTTGTATGTGCCGGGGCGTAGCACCTCGGCGACGATGAACGGTCCTTCCCACGGCGGAGTGAGCTTGTGGCGCCCTTTGTTGTCCTGCCTGAGCCGTAGCACCAGATCGCCTACGCTGAAGGCTCGACCTCGGACGCGCCGAGCATGGTACTTGCGTAGGGATTGCTGGTATTTGGCCGAGTGCAGCAAGGCCACGTCCCAAGCTTCGTCGGCTTGGTCCAGCGCGTCTTCCTGAGACGTTTGATTGCCTTGTTCATCGTAGGCTCGGACCCTCGGGGCGCCGTACTCCAGATCCGTAGGGAGGACGGCCTCTGCACCGTACACCATGAAGAAGGGCGTGAAGCCCGTGGCTCGACTTGGCGTAGTCCTTAGACTCCATATCACTGCCGGGAGCTCCGTCAGCCACCTCTTGCCGAATTTATTCAATCGGTTGAATATCCTTGGCTTAAGGCCTTGGAGAATCATGCCGTTGGCGCATTCTACCTGGCCGTTCGTTCTCGGGTGGGCGACGGCTGCCCAGTCCACTCGTATGTGGTACTCGTCGCAGAAAGCCAGAAATTTCTTTCCGGTGAACTGCGTGCCGTTGTCCGTGATAATGGAGTTCGAGATGCCAAACCGGTGGACGATGTCGGTGAAGAACAACACCGCTTGAGCCGAGCTGATTTGGGCGATCGGCCAAGCCTCGATCCACTTCGAGAACTTGTCGATGGTGACAAGCAAGTGGGTAAAGCCCCCGGGCGCCTTCTGGAGGGGCCCGACAAGGTCTAGTCCCCAAACAGCGAACGGCCAAGTGAGCGGGATCGTCTGGAGGGCTTGAGCCGGCAAGTGAGTCTGCCGAGCATAGTACTGGCACCCTTCGCAGGAGCGTACCACCTCAGTAGCATCGGCCACGGTGGTTGGCCAGTAGAAGCCTTGTCGAAAGGCGTTACCGACCAAGGTTCTCGGCGCTGCGTGGTGACCGCAGGCTCCGGTGTGTATCTCTTCGAGCAGGCGTTTGCCCTGACTGAAAGGAATACAGCGCTGAAGCACGCCAGAGGGACTCCGCAGGTAGAGGCTACCGTCGATCATAGCGAAAGACTTGGCTTTGTGAGCCAGTCGTCGTGCTCTGGTCTTGTCTGGGGGCAAAATGCCTTGGACTAGCCAGCTGGCCAGCGGCTCGCGCCAGTCTGGTTCGTCGTCGTCCATCTCGGCTTCAATCTCCATTGCCTTGGCTTCGTCGCCGTCCTCAGCCATGGTCTCGGGTGACTCCCCTTTGCCGGAAGGGTCGGCAGCCCCCGAGGGGCTTGCGTGGCTTGGGGGCGGTCCGGGTTCTCCCGGGGGCTTGGGGGTCTTCTTCTTCCCCTCAGCCCCTGAGGGATCGGCATTGACCGAGGGCTTGTGGAGGTCATTGGCGAATACGCCCGTCGGGACTGTGGCCCTTTCGGATGCAATTTTTGCCAACTCATCGGCCTCCTCGTTGTACCGACGCGCAATGCGGTTGAGCTCGAGACCGTCGAATTTTTCCTCGAGCAACCGCACCAGCTTGCAGTAGGCGGCCATTCTGGGGTTCTGGCACGTCGACTCCTTCATGACCTGATCCACGATGAGCTGGGAGTCGCCTCGGACCTCGAGGCGTCGGATCCTGAGCTCGATGGCGATGTGGAGACCGTTGACCAGAGCCTCGTGTAACACCCTAGTGTTAGTTACTATTTTCACACTTGCATTTGCATGTCATCAAGCCTAGATCATGTCATTCCATGCATCATCATCATTTCAATTGAATTGATTCCCTTTTATTGCTATATGTTTGTTTATATGTCCATAACATGCTAAATGTGTTGACATGCAAATGTGATGCTTGTTTACTGTTCTAAATGCTTTAGACATGTTTGGGATAACATTTGGAACAATGTTCATGTTGGTGAAATCCCAAAATACCCCTCTAGCTCATAGTTGACTAGAGAGCCCTCTAAAAGCTATTCTGTTTGACCAAACAGGAAAGGGCATTTTAGAGATTTTGCATGTCAGTGCACCCTTAATCAAAGTTGTGTAGAATTTTATAAGAAACAAACTTTATTTTTGGGTCAACTCATGAAAATGGGTGGAAGGTGGTCAAAAAGTTGAATTAGTGCAGATTTGGAGCTGTTTTGAAGTTTCAAAATTTTCCCAAGTCTAAACTGGTTTTCAGTTTCATTGTACCCCTGTTCATCGACCTTTATCTCTCAATCCAGGCTGATCTAGAGTAAAGTGTCTTAATACCAAATGATCTACTCATGTAGCTCTTCAATCGATATTAGTGAAGTTTTGGCTAACACTCACTGGATCACGAGTTATGGCTTGATCAAAATCGAGTTTCAGTCGGGTTCAGTGAAACTGAATCAGGTCGATTCAGTCCGGCGCCGGTCAGCGACCGACGTGGCCGCCGCAGTGAAACACCGCCAGGTGGCGCCGTACGCCGGCGTTGCCCTGCTGCGCCCCTGCATAAACCAAAGGCGACACTCCATCCTGTCTCCTGGCCGCTCCATTCGCACTCCCGCTCGCTCTCGCCTCTCTGCCGCCGTTTTTCCCCTCCGCCGTCGCCATCACCGCCGCGCCGTCGCCGCGGTGAAATCCGCCGCCACCGAGCCGTCTCCGACCGCTCCATCTCCACCACAGCTCCACCACTCTCTGCTCTACACCCTCGACCCCTTTCCAAGTCAAGAAGACCTAAGGTATAGCTCCAGTGAGCTTCTCGCCGCCGCGACCTCGTTGGAGCACCGTCGAGCTCTCGGGTTGCCGCGACGAGGGCAATGCCGTAGCCGTTCTTTCTAGTTCTTGCTCGTCGTGGTGTCCTCGTGAATCGTAGGTCTAGCCTAGGTCGTTGGTTGGGTCGGTCTCGCCATAGGTTCGCCGGAACCCGAGCTCGCCGTGAACCCGCCCGCCACCGCGTGGCCATGCGCGCGGTTAGAGCAAGCTGTTGTGCACCGCTATTCGATTCATCGAGCACGGAGCTCCGTTAGAGTCTAGGGAGTGTGGAACGTGGGTTGGTTTCCCTGGTGAAGGTCGGAATTGTAACACCCTAGTGTTAGTTACTATTTTCACACTTGCATTTGCATGTCATCAAGCACCTATCATGTCATTTCATGTATCATCACTATTCAAGTCAAAATTGCATTTCTTATATACTATATGTTTCCTTTATGCTTATGTGTGGTAGATATGTTAGCATGCAAATGTGATGCTTGTTTACTGTTCTAGATGCTTTAGACATGTTTGGGATAACATTTGGAACAATGTTCATGTTGGTGAAATCCCCAAATTACCCCTCTAGCTCATAGTTGACTAGAGAGCCCTCTAAAAGCTATTTTGTTTGACCAAACAAGAAGGGCATTTTAGAGATTTTGCATGTCAGTGCACCCCTAATCAAAGTTGTGTAGAATTTTATAAGCAACAAACTTTATTTTTGGGTCAACTCATGAAAATGGGTGGAAGGTGGTCAAAAAGTTGAATTAGTGCAGATTTGTAGTTGTTTTGAAGTTTCAAAATTTTTCCTAAGTCTAAACTGGTTTTCAGTTTCGGTGTACCCCTGTTCATCGACCTGTATCTCTCAATCTAGGCCGATCTAGAGTAAAGTGTCTTAATACCAAATGATCTACTCATGTAGCTCTTTGATCCATATTAGTGGAGGTTGCTCTGAAATGCATTGGATCAAGAGTTATGGCGTGGCAAAAATCAGGTTTCAGTCGGGTTCGCGGAGACTGAATCGAAGCCGATTCAGTCAACGTTCAGTCGTCGCCGCGCGGCCGCCGTCAGGAATCGTGCGCCAGGTGGCGCCGTACGCCGTCGTTGCCTCCCCGACCAGCCTGCAAGGCTAAAATGGCACTCCATCCGGTCCCCTGGCTGCTTCACTCTCACTCTCCATCGCTCTCGCCTCTCTGTTCACCGCTTTCCCCTCCGCCAGCGCCATCGCCGCCGAGCCGTCGCCGCGGTGAAATCCGCCGTCACCGCGCCGTCTCCGACCGCTCCATCTCCGCCAAAGCTTCGCCTTGCTCAGCTCTATCTCCTCGACCCGTTGCCGACCTCAGCCGACCTAAGGTATAGCTCCAGCGAGCTTCTCGCCGCCGCGCCATTGCCGGAGCGCCGCTGAGCTCTCGGGTCGCCGCGACGAGGGCGATGCCGGGGTCGGCTTCTCTCTCCATTGCTCGTCTAGGAGTATCCGTTAGCTGTAGATCTAGCCTAGGTCGTTGGTCGGGTCGATCTCGCCGTAGGTTCACCGGAACCCGAGCTCGCCGTGAACCCGCTCGCCGCCGTGCCGCCATGCGTGCGCGGTCAGTGAGCTCCCGTGCACAATAGTCCGATTCGTCGCACGCATAGGTCCGCTAGGGTTCCAGGGTTTCGGAACGGAGCTTAGCCGCGCGAGTAACGGCCGAAATCGGCCGGCGCAAGCTCGCCGGACCGCCGCCGTCCGCCATTGCCGCCGTCGAGCTTGCTCCGGTGGGGTACAACCCTCGGCAGTTGGTCCATTGAGTTCGCCTCGTTGCCACGAGTCGGTAGGTAGCGTCGGCGTCACCGGAGACCTCGCCGTCGGCGAGCTCTTGCCGGTGAGCGCCGGCGGCTCTGCCCCTCTCTCTGACGCGTGGGGTCGGGTTGACCCCGGGGCCCGTTGGTCAGCCGCTCTGGTGCGCCTCTGGTTCACTGAGCCGGGTGCGCGTAGCACTTAAAGCCGGTTTTGGATTTTATGATTTATGAAATTGATTTCTAGAAAATGTGTAAAATCTTCCAAAATTCATATATGGAGTTAGGAGTGTCCAATTGGGGTGAACCAAATTTTGTTGTGTTTGTCTTTCTGAGCTCTATCAAGAAAAAATATAAAATGTACTTTGGAATACTTTGTCTGTGCAGTTATATTTAAATTGTTAATTGCTTGCAAATTTGATAAATGCATAAGTAATTATAGGAATGTGCTAAAAATGTGATTCCACTTGCATTAATATTGTTTAGGGAAGTAGAATCTAAGAAAAATATGTTTTCTGGTGTTGCACTGTTATTTGTATGATGTCTTGTATAATGTGCCTTTTATGCTTTAATCTTGCCAAAATCACCATGCTTAATGTGTTAAGGATATGGTCATGAATATTTTTCCTGAACCATAGTATGTTGGGAAGAAGCTAGGAAAAATGGGAAATCTATTGTTTGATACTTTTCACTGTGTTAAGTTTTTACCATTGCTTAAAAGGCTGGTTGTTTGTTATTTTTGTGTAGCCTGTTATACTTGTTCAAATGACTTGAAATTTTGTCAGTAGGCTAATCTGGATGTGTAATAGGGACTGTAATTTTTCTAGATTTTTCTGGGCTCAGTAAATAGTAGGTCCAGTTATAGGCTAGGTTTTGTTTAATTGCTTTTAAGCAAGTATCTTTTGGTTGGGAAGTATTTTCGTGCATTTCTGTAATGTTCAGTATTATCACTTGTTTAAAACAGCGGGGCTGATCCTAATTTGAGCTTAGGGTAGCAATGTTAATGTTTTGTTTATATAATGTTGCTCACGCTTGTTAATTAAAGTTGATTGTGGTAGGTTAGTTGATGCATGTTAATTATTAAGTGCAGGTTATAGACCTCTCACCCGGGACGAGAAATTATTCTATGCTTTGCTTAAGAAGGGTGAGTATGAGTTAGTTGTCTAGAGAAGAAATATGCACGTACTCAGTAAATGAGTGTGGATTGTTAAACTGATTGCATATCATGGGTTAATTTGTGCATCTCTATCTTGCATTTCATGTGCATTCTCAGTCTCATATATGCATATCATGCATACAGGATCGCCGGGAGGAGTGACGCTGTTGCAGTTCGATCCACCGGAGGAGGGAGTTCCGCCGGAGATTGAAGTGCCAGAGGTTCCCGAAGGCCAGGAAGAAGAGGCTGAACTTCCTGAGTGCCCTGATCACCAACCTACTAACTTTGTGAAAGGCAAGCCCCGGAGCATCCCTAAGTCTCCACCTACTCTTTTTACAAATGCACTGGTCTTTATTAAATCGTATGATTGTGCACTTAAGTATAGGAGTTGATATGATACCGTTGCTGCACTTATACCTTGTCCACTTATACTTGATCCTGAAATTATTACTAGACAAGGGGATGGGTTCGATCTCATGCTTAGCCATGCTTAGACCGGTAGAAGTCGAGGGATTTCCTGTCCTTCGCGAGCATAGGTGGTTACTAATGATGATGGGGTTGGATTCCACATGATGGTCTATATGTGCCACCATGCCACAGTGTCTAATGAGAGAATCAAGGCTAGGTAGCGGGGAGCCGCATGACATGGTTGAGGTCATGCCGTCTTCGGTGCTGCTTGCGGCCGACTAGGACTGAGGCCACCAGACATCTGTTGAGATTGAAAGACGTCGTCACATAGCTGGCCAGATAAGTCGTTCTAACCGCGAAGCCGAGTATTTCTTTCTGAGCCGTCGCCGCGGTGAAATCCGCCGTCACCGCGCCGTCTCCGACCGCTCCATCTCCGCCAAAGCTTCGCCTTGCTCAGCTCTATCTCCTCGACCCGTTGCCGACCTCAGCCGACCTAAGGTATAGCTCCAGCGAGCTTCTCGCCGCCGCGCCATTGCCAGAGCGCCGCTGAGCTCTCGGGTCGCCGCGACGAGGGCGATGCCGGGGTCGGCTTCTCTCTCCATTGCTCGTCTAGGAGTATCCGTTAGCTGTAGATCTAGCCTAGGTCGTTGGTCGGGTCGATCTCGCCGTAGGTTCACCGGAACCCGAGCTCGCCGTGAACCCGCTCGCCGCCGTGCCGCCATGCGTGCGCGGTCAGTGAGCTCCCGTGCACAATAGTCCGATTCGTCACACGCATAGGTCCGCTAGGGTTCCAGGGTTTCGGAACGGAGCTTAGCCGCGCGAGTAACGGCCGAAATCGGCCGGCGCAAGCTCGCCGGACCGCCGCCGTCCGCCATTGCCGCCGTCGAGCTTGCTCCGGTGGGGTACAACCCTCGGCAGTTGGTCCATTGAGTTCGCCTCGTTGCCACGAGTCGGTAGGTAGCGTCGGCGTCGCCGGAGACCTCGCCGTCGGCGAGCTCTTGCCGGTGAGCGCCGGCGGCTCTGCCCCTCTCTCTGACGCGTGGGGTCGGGTTGACCCCGGGGCCCGTTGGTCAGCCGCTCTGGTGCGCCTCTGGTTCACTGAGCCGGGTGTGCGTAGCAGTTAAAGCCGGTTTTGGATTTTATGATTTATGAAATTGATTTCCAGAAAATGTGTAAAATCTTCCAAAATTCATATCTGGAGTCAGGAGTGTCCAATTGGGGTGAACCAAATTTTGTTGTGTTTGTCTTTCTAAGATCTATCAAGGAAAAATATAAAATGTACTTTTGGAATACTTTGTCTGTGCAGTTATATTTAAATTGTTAATTGCTTGCAAACTTGATAAATGCATAAGTAATTATAGGAATGTGCTAAAAATGTGATTCCACTTGCATTAATCTTGTTTAGGGAAGTAGAATCTAAGAAAAATATGTTTTCTAGTGTTGCACTGTTATTTGTATGATGTCTTGTATAATGTGCCTTTTATGCTTTAATCTTGCCAAAATCACCATGCTTAATGTGTTAAGGATATGGTCATTAATATTTTTCCTGAACCATAGTATGTTGGGAAGAAGCTAGGAAAAATGGAAAATCTATTGTTTGATACTTTTCACTGTGTTAAGTATTTTCCATTGCTTAAAAGGCTGGTTGTTTGTTATTTTTGTGTAGCCTGTTATACTTGTCCAAATGACTTGAAATTTTGTAAGTAGGCTAATCTGGATGTGTAATAGTGACTGTAATTTTTCTAGATTTTTCTGGGCCTAGTAAATAGTAGGTCCAGTTATAGGCAAGGTTTTGTTTAATTGCTTTTAAGCAAGTATCTTTTGGTTGGGAAGTATTTTCATGCATTTCTGTAATGTTCAGTATTATCACTTGTTTAAAACAGCGGGGCTGATCCTAATTTGAGCTTAGGGCAGCAATGTTAATGTTTTGTTTATATAATGTTGCTCGCGCTTGTTAATTATAAGTTGATTGTGGTAGGTTAGTTGATGCATGTTAATTATTAAGTGCAGGTTATAGACCTCTCACCCGGGACAAGAAATTGTTCTATGCTTTGCTTAAGAAGGGTGAGTATGAGTTAGTTGTCTAGAGAAGAAATATGCACGTACTCAGTAAATGAGTGTGGATTATTAAACTGATTGCATATCATGGGTTAATTTGTGCATCTCTATCTTGCATTTCATGTGCATTCTCAGTCTCATATATGCATATCATGCATACAGGATCGCCGGGAGGAGTGACGCTGTTGCAGTTCGATCCACCGGAGGAGGGAGTTCCGCCGGAGATTGAAGTGCCAGAGGTTCCCGAAGGCCAGGAAGAAGAGGCTGAACTTCCTGAGTGCCCTGATCACCAACCTACTAACTTTGTGAAAGGCAAGCCTCGGAGCATCCCTAAGTCTCCACCTACTCTTTTTACAAATGCACTGGTCTCTATTAAATCGTATGATTGTGCACTTAAGTATAGGAGTTGATATGATACCGTTGCTGCACTTATACCTTGTCCACTTATACTTGATCCTGAAATTATTACTAGACAAGGGGATGGGTTCGATCTCATGCTTAGCCATGCTTAGACCGGTAGAAGTCGAGGGATTTCCTGTCCTTCGCGAGCATAGGTGGTTACTAATGATGATGGGGTTGGATTCCACATGATGGTCTATATGTGCCACCATGCCACAGTGTTTAATGAGAGAATCAAGGCTAGGTAGCGGGGAGCCGCATGATATGGTTGAGGTCATGCCGTCTTCGGTGCTGCTTGCGGCCGACTAGGACTGAGGCCACCAGACATCAGTTGAGATTGAAAGACGTCGTCACATAGCTGGCCAGATAAGTCGTTCTGACCGCGAAGCCGAGTATTTCTTTCTGAGCCGAGCCTTGGTGCGAGTAGGCAGACATATTCTGGAGGTAGGAAATATGTGCGGAGACACCATCTTACCAAGGGCAGGTCGGGGACCTGATGCATCCTGGAAGTGGGTTGGTCTCTGAGAATATGGTCCCTGCCAAACTCGCGACATATTGTGTCTCAGAAGGATTTAACGGTGACCCAAGAAGCCGGTGGCTCGGCTGACAGGGTTTGTGATTGGCATGTTTTGCCAGCTGGTACAATCGATTCGAATCGCCATCTCTCCTGGTTAGTGAGAAACTGAACTGATCTTCTGGTGAGGTAGAGGTTAACAACTTGAACGTGATTACTGGTGAGATGAGGTTGATATCTGTGGATATCGGAAATCATATGGTTTTATTGATTGCTATAATATCAAGTGATTGTTTAGTATAGCTGCAAACCTTAGCTTAATAGCTTAACTGAAATCGAAGTTGAATCACATCTAAAACTTATAAGTTGAGGAACCATTGTAGTAATGCTTTTTATTTACTTCCTGTCGGGTAAATCTAGTTGAGTACAATTGAGTACTCAGGGTTTTATTCCCAATGTTGCAGGAGGAATGTTTCGTTGACTAAAAGAAATTACTTCTATCCTTCGGAAGAGGAAGACTAGACCTTGGGCAAGGTCATGTTATCTGTCTCATCTATGTTGCTGTGACTGGTCGGTACTTGGCACTGTATTATGAAATTAAGCTTATATAAAACGATTTCGTTTCCGCTATTGAACTTTTATATAAAAGTTTATCTTGTACTTTGATGTATTTGAAATATGTGCGAATCTATGTATCATGTGTATGCGTACTGCTGAGTTTCTGCGATCCTTGGGGTATGTACTGTGTAAAAGTTTAAAATCCTTCGAGATTTCACGGACTACCGGGTTTATATTGGCTCAAGTGTGGCTTGATAGCTGGGAAAACAGCTGCCGCTGTACTTGTGCTCGTATAAATTGGTCAGTTCTGTTACAGTAAGCATTTGCACAAGAGCATGCATTACCAATTGTTGAGTTGAGCCATAGTTTCCGGATAACTTCAGCCGGGACTGAAATTTGTACGCGTCATGGTGTCGGGAATGTGACCATTGAGATTGGTAATCGGGTTTTCGTCAGTAGTCTTATTGTGCTACCAGGGTTGAGTCTGGATGTTATTTTGGGGGTTAGTTGGATGGACAAGCGGGGTGCGGTGTTGGACGTCCCTAACCGGATGTTGACACTGAAGGAACCCCAAGGTGAAGGCACTTTTCAGGTTCATCTGCCCCGTAGGGGAGATCTTTTTAGTCTCTCTTTCTCAGTTGAGGCTGTGACACTTCAGAGCATCCCTGTAGTGTGTGAGTTTCCTGATGTTTTTCCTGATGATCTACCTGGACTTCCTCCTGATCGAGATGTGGAGTTTGCAATAGAACTTATTCCCGGTACGGCACCTATTTCTCGAAGGCCATATAGAATGCCTCCTCATGAATTAGCTGAACTCAAGAAACAACTCCAGGAGTTATTGGACAAAGGGTTTATTCGCCCTAGTTCTTCTCCGTGGGGCTGTCCTGCAATCTTTGTTAAGAAGAAGGATGAAACTTTGCGCATGTGTGTGGACTATAGGCCACTTAATGCTGTGACAATTAAGAACAAGTATCCTCTACCTCGTATTGATATTTTGTTTGATCAATTGTCCAAGGCCAAGGTTTTCTCCAAAATTGATTTGAGATCTGGGTATCATCAAATTAAGATCAGACCACAAGATATTCCCAAGACGGCTTTCTCCACTCGGTATGGATTGTATGAGTATTTGGTTATGTCTTTTGGGTTAACCAATGCTCCTGCGCATTTCATATATCTAATGAATTCGGTATTCATGCCTGAGTTGGATAAGTTCGTGGTAGTCTTTATTGACGATATTCTGGTGTACTCTGAAAACATGGAGGATCATGCTGAACACTTGAGAATAGTCTTGACTAGACTCAGGGAGCATAAGCTGTATGCTAAGTTCAGCAAGTGTGAGTTTTGGTTGACTAAAGTGCCTTTTCTGGGCCATATCTTATCTGCTGAAGGTATTTCTGTAGATCCGTCAAAAGTTCAGCAGGTGTTGGATTGGCAGTCACCTACCAATGTGTCTGAGGTTCGTAGCTTTCTAGGATTAGCTGGGTATTATCGCTGCTTTATCCAAGATTTCTCTAAGATAGCTAAACCTATGACCAACTTGTTGCATAAAGATACCAAGTTTGTGTGGAGTGAGGAGTGTGAAACAGCTTTTCGCACCTTGCGAACGTTGTTGACCACTGCTCCAATTCTTGCACAACCTGATATTGAAAAGCCTTTTGATGTGTACTACGATGCTTGTGGCACTAGGTTAGGATGTGTACTCATTCAAGAAGGCCGAGTCATTGCTTATGCCTTGCGTCAATTGAGAAAACATGAGCAAAACTATCCTACTCATGATTTGGAACTTGCCGCTGTAGTTCATGCATTGAAGATTTGGTGCCACTATTTGATGGGTCACAAATGTCATATCTATTCCGATCACAAGAGTCTCAAGTACATTTTCACTCAGCCTGAGTTGAACATGAGGCAAAGAAGGTGGTTGGAGTTGATCAAAGACTATGATCTAGAAGTACACTATCATCCGGGCAAGACTAATGTCGTAGCCAACGCTTTGAGCCGAAAGCCTCATTGCAATGTATTGCAGCCTTTGCTAGCAGACGGATTCAATCTTGTGCATCCGGTGGTGTTGAATAATATTACTCTCAGTTGTACTTTGGAAAGCAAGATTATTGAAGGTCAGAAAACAGATCCTGGCATATATCATATCAAGAGAAAGATGAAAGAACAAGAAATGCTTCATTTCCGAGTAGATGAAAAAGGTATGTTGTGGTTCAAGGATCGATTGGTAGTACCAAAAGACCGCGAGTTGAGGAATCAGATTATCGACGAGGCTCATTTGTCCAAGTTGTCTATCCATCCTGGTAGTAGTAAGATGTATCAAGACTTGAAACCTAGGTTCTGGTGGACCAAAATGAAGAAAGAAATTGCGGATTATGTGGCCAGGTGTGATACCTGTTGTCACGTGAAAGCTATTCATCTTAAGCTAGCAGGTCTATTGCAACCTTTACCAGTTCCAGGTTGGAAATGGGATGAGATAACCATGGATTTCATATCAGGGTTACCTCTAACGCATAAAGGCCATGATTCTATTTGGGTGATTGTAGATCGATTGACTAAGATTGCACATTTCTTACCAGTTTGAACTACAGATCGTCCTCATCAGTTGGCACAGCTCTACTTTGCTCAGATACTTCGGCTACATGGTGTGCCGAGGACGATAGTTTCCGACAAAGGCCCGCAATTTATTGCATGCTTCTGGGAGCATCTACACAAGTGTTTGGGAACCAATTTGGTTCGTAGCTCAGCTTATCATCCTCAAACTTCTGGTCAGACTGAAAGGGTAAACCAAATCCTCGAAGATATGTTGAGAGCTTGTGTTCTATTGTCTAAAGGTTCGTGGGAAGAATGGTTACCTTTGGCCGAGTTCTCATACAACAATAGCTATCAAGAGAGTATTCAAATGGCTCCTTTTGAAGCTTTGTATGGACGCAAATGTAGAACTCCTCTCAATTGGGTTGAATCAGGCGAAAGGAGATATTACGGGATTGACTTTGTGAAAGAGGCCGAAGAGAGAGTGCATACCATTCAAACACATCTCAAAGCCGCTCAAACTCGTCAAAAGAGTTATGCGGACAAGCGAAGAAGGCCATTGGAATTTGAAGTGAGTGACTATGTATACTTGAAGGTGTCACCTATGAAAGGCGTACAACGCTTCGGAGTGAAACGAAAGTTAGCTCCAAGGTTTGTAGGTCCTTTTGAAATTCTAGAAAGAAGTGGGAAAGTAGCATACAAGTTACGGTTGCCACCACACATGTCCACTATCTTCAATGTGTTTCATGTATCCCAACTCAAGAAATGTTTACGAGTACCGGAAGAACAAGTGGATCTTGGTGATATCAAGTTGAAATCAGATTTGACCTATGAAGAAAAGCCTATTGAAGTAATAGATTACAAAGAAAGAATCACCCTTAGCCGAGTGATCAAGTTCTACAAGGTGGTGTGGAACAACCAAAGTCATTGGGATGCGACTTGGGAGCGAGAAGATTATCTCAAGGAAGTCTATCCTTCTTTCTATAAACAATGGTAATTAACTCTAATCTCGGGGACGAGATTCTTTTAAGAGGGGAAGGGCTGTAACACCCTAGTGTTAGTTACTATTTTCACACTTGCATTTGCATGTCATCAAGCAGCTATCATGTCATTTCATGCATCATCACTATTCAAGTCAAAATTGCATTTCTTATATACTATATGTTTCCTTTATGCTTATGTGTGGTAGATATGTTAGCATGCAAATGTGATGCTTGTTTACTGTTCTAGATGCTTTAGACATGTTTGGGATAACATTTGGAACAATGTTCATGTTGGTGAAATCCCCAAATTACCCCTCTAGCTCATAGTTGACTAGAGAGCCCTCTAAAAGCTATTCTGTTTGACCAAGCAAGAAGGGCATTTTAGAGATTTTGCATGTCAGTGCACCCTTAATCAAAGTTGTGTAGAATTTTATAAGAAACAAACTTTATTTTTGGGTCAACTCATGAAAATGAGTGGAAGGTGGTCAAAAAGTTGAATTAGTGCAGATTTGGAGTTGTTTTGAAGTTTAAAAATTTTTCCTAAGTCTAAACTGGTTTTCAGTTTCGGTGCACCCCTATTCATCGACCTGTATCTCTCAATCTAGGCCGATCTAGAGTAAAGTGTCTTAATACCAAATGATCTACTCATGTAGCTCTTTGATCCATATTAGTGGAGGTTGCTCTGAAACGCATTGGATCAAGAGTTATGGCGCGGCAAAAATCAGGTTTCAGTCGGGTTCGCGGAGACTGAATCGAAGCCGATTCAGTCGACGTTCAGTCGTCACCGCGCGGCCGCCGTCAGGAATCGTGCACCAGGTGGCGCCGTACGCCGTCGTTGCCTCCCCGACCAGCCTGCAAGGCTAAAATGGCACTCCATCCGGTCCCCTGGCTGCTTCACTCTCACTCTCCATCGCTCTCGCCTCTCTGTTCACCGCTTTCCCCTCCGCCAGCGCCATCGCCACCGAGCCGTCGCCGCGGTGAAATCCACCGTCACCGCGCCGTCTCCGACCGCTCCATCTCCGCCAAAGCTTTGCCTTGCTCTGCTCTATCTCCTCGACCCGTTGCCGACCTCAGCCGACCTAAGGTATAGCTCCAGCGAGCTTCTTGCCGCCGCGCCATTGCCGGAGCGCCGCCGAGCTCTTGGGTCGCCGCGACGAGGACGATGCCGGGGTCGGCTTCTCTCTCCATTGCTCGTCTAGGAGTATCCGTTAAATGTAGATCTAGCCTAGGTCATTGGTCGGGTCGATCTCGCAGTAGGTTCGTCGGAACCCGAGCTCGCCGTGAACCCGCTCGCCGCCGTGCCGCCATGCGTGCGCGGTCAGTGAGCTCCCATGCACAATAGTCCGATTCGTCGCACGCATAGGTCCGCTAGGGTTCCAGGGTCTCGGAACGGAGCTTAGCCGCGCGAGTAACGGCCAAAATCGGCCGGCGCAAGCTCGCCGGACCGCCGCCGTCCGCCATTGCCACCGTCGAGCTTGCTCCGGTGGGGTACAACCCTCGGCGGTTGGTCCATTGAGTTTGCCTCGTTGCCACGAGTCGGTAGGTAGCCTCTGCGTCGCCGGAGACCTCGCCGTCAGCGAGCTCTCGCCGGTGAGCGCCGGCGGCTCTGCCCCTCTCTCTGACGCGTGGGGTCGGGTTGACCCCGGGGCCCGTTGGTCAGCCGCTCTGGTGCGCCTCTGGTTCACTGAGCCGGGTGCGCGTAGCAGTTAAAGCCGGTTTTGGATTTTATGATTTATGAAATTGATTTCCAGAAAATGTGTAAAATCTTCCAAAATTCATATCTGGAGATACGAGTGTCCAATTGGGGTGAACCAAATTTGGTTGTGGTTGTATTTCTGAGCTCTATCAAGGAAAAATATAAAATGTACTTTTGGAATACTTTGTCTGTGCAGTTATATTTAAATTGTTAATTGCTTGCAAACTTGATAAATGCATAAGTAATTATAGGAATGTGCTAAAAATGTGATTCCACTTGCATTAATCTTGTTTAGGGAAGTAGAATCTAATAAAAATATGTTTTCTAGTGTTGCACTGTTATTTGTATGATGTCTTGTATAATGTGCCTTTTATGCTTTAATCTTGCAAAAATCACCATGCTTAATGTGTTAAGGATATGGTCATGAATATTTTTCCTGAGCCATAGTATGTTGGGAAGAAGCTAGGAAAAATGGGAAATCTATTGTTTGATACTTTTCACTGTTTTAAGTATTTTCCATTGCTTAAAAGGCTGATTGTTTGTTATTTTTGTGTAGCCTGTTATACTTGTCCAAATGACTTGAAATTTTGTTAGTAGGCTAATCTGGATGTGTAATAGCTACTATAATTTTTCTAGATTTTTCTGGGCTCAGTAAATAGTAGGTCCAGTTATAGGCTAGGTTTTGTTTAATTGCTTTTAAGCAAGTATCTTTTGGTTGGGAAGTATTTTCATGCATTTCTGTAATGTTCAGTATTATCACTTGTTTAAAACAGTGGGGCTGATCCTAATTTGAGCTTAGGGTAGCAATGTTAATGTTTTGTTTATATAATGTTGCTCGCGCTTGTTAATTATAAGTAGATTGTGGTAGGTTAGTTGATGCATGTTAATTATTAAGTGCAGGTTATAGACCACTCACCCGGGACGAGAAATTGTTCTATGCTTTGCTTAAGAAGGGTGAGTATGAGTTAGTTGTCTAGAGAATAAATATGCACGTACTCAGTAAATGAGTGTGGATTGTTAAACTGATTGCATATCATGGGTTAATTTGTGCATCTTTATCTTGCATTTCATGTGCATTCTCAGTCTCATATATGCATATCATGCATACAGGATCGCCGGGAGGAGTGATGCTGTTGCAGTTCGATCCACCGGAGGAGGGTGTTCCGCCGGAGATTGAAGTGCCAGAGGTTCCCGAAGGCCAGGAAGAAGAGGCTGAACTTCCTGAGTGCCCTGATCACCAACCTAACTTTGTGAAAGGCAAGCCCCGGAGCATTCCCTAAGTCTCCACCTACTCTTTTTACAAATGCACTGGTCTTTATTAAATCGATATGAATTGTGCACTTAAGTATAGGAGTTGATATGATACCGTTGCTGCATTTATACCTTGTCCACTTATACTTGATCCTGAAGTTATTACCTAGACAAGGGGATGGGTTCGATCTCATGCTTAGCCATGCTTAGACCAGGTAGAAGTTGAGGGATTTCCTGTCCTTCGCGAGCATAGGTGGTTACTAATGATGATGGGGTTGGATTCCACATGATGGTCTATATGTGCCGCCATGCCACAGTGTCTAATGAGAGAATCAAGGCTAGGTAGCGGGGAGCCGCCTGACATGGTTGAGGTCATGCCGTCTTCGGTGCTGCTTGCGGCCGACTAGGACTGAGGCCACCAGACATCAGTTGAGATTGAAAGACGTCGTCACATAGCTGGCCAGATAAGTCGTTCTGACCGCGAAGCCGATTATTTCTTTCTGAGCCGAGCCTTGGTGCGACTAGGTAGACATATTCTGGAGGTAGGAAGTATGTGCGGAGACACTATCTTACCAAGGGCAGGTCAGGGACCTGATGCATCCTGGAAGTGGGTTGGTCTCTGAGAATATGGTCCCCGCCAAACTCGCGACATATTGTGTCTCAGAAGGATTTAACGGTGACCCAAGAAGCCAGTGGCTCGGCTGACAGGGTTTGTGATTGACATGTTTTGCCAGCTGGTACAATCGATTCGAATTGCCATCTCTCCTGGTTAGTGAGAAACTGAACTGATCTTCTGGTGAGGTAGAGGTTAACAACTTGAACATGATTATTGGTGAGATGAGGTTGATATCTGTGGATATCGGAAATCATATGATTTTATTGATTGCTATAATATCAAGTGATTGTTTAGTATAGCTGCAAACCTTAGCTTAATAGCTTAACTGAAATTGAAGTTGAATCACATCTAAAACTTATAAGTTGAGGAACTATTGTAGTAATGCTTTTTCTGCAAAAATGATGCTATCTCCTGAACTCCACCAAATAAGCCTTGCATATCCTTGAGAGTCTTTTTATTTACTTCCTGTCGGGTAAGTCTAGCTGAGTACAATTGAGTACTCAGGGCTTTATTCCCAATGTTGCAGGAGGAATGTTTCGTTGACTAAAAGAAATTACTTCTATCCTTCGGAAGAGGAAGACTAGACCTTGGGCAAGGTCATGTTATCTGTCTCATCTATGTTGCTGTGACTGGTCGGTACTTGGCACTGTATTATGAAATTAAGCTTATATAAAACGATTTCGTTTCCGCTATTGAACTTTTATGTAAAAGTTTATCTTGTACTCTGATGTATTTGAAATATGTGCGAATCTATGTATCATGTGTATGTGTACTGCTGCTGAGTTTCTACGATCCTTGTGGTATGTACTGTGTAAAAGTTTGAAATCCTTCGAGATTTCACGGACTACCGGGTTTATATTGGCTCAAGTGTGGCTTGATAGCTGGGAAAACAGCTGCCGCTGTACTTGTGCTCGTGTGAATTGGTCGGTTCTGTTACAGGAATCGGCCGGCGCCAGTTCGCCGGACCGCCGCCGTCCGCTATTGCCGGCGACGAGCGTGCTCTGGTACGCGATAGGGCTCGGGAATTAGTCCATCGAGTTCGCCTCAGTTGCCACGAGTCGGTAGGTCACCTTGGTGCCGTCGGAGACCTCGCCGTCGGCGAGCTCTCGCCGGTCAGCGCTGGCGGCCCTGTCTCTCTCTCTGACGGGTGGGGTCAGATTGACCCCGGGGCCCGCTGCTCAGCTGGCTGGGTGCGCCTCTGGTTCACTGAGCCGGGTGCGCGTACCAGTTAAAGCCAGTTTTGGATTTTATGATTTATGAAATTGATTTCCAGAAAATGTGTAAAATCTTCCATAATTCATATCTGGAGTTAGGAGTGTCCAATTGGGGTGAACCAAATTTTGTTGTGTTTGTCTTCCTGAGCTCTATCAAGGAAAAATATAAAATGTATTTTTGGAATACTTTTTCTGTGCAGTTATATTTAGATTGTTAATTGCTTGCAAACTTGATAAATGCATAAGTAATTGTAGGAATGTGCTAAAAATGTGATTCCACTTGCATTAATCTTGTTTAGGGAAGTAGAATCTAAGAAAAATATGTTTGCTAGTGTTGCACTCTTATTTGTATGATGTCTTGTATAATGTGCCTTTTATGCTTTAATCTTGCAAAAATCATCATGCTTAATGTGTTAAGGATATGGTCATGAATATTTTTTCTGAACCATGTTATATTGTGAAGAAGCTAAGAAAAATGGGAAATCTGTTGTTTGATACTTTTCACTGTGTTAAGTATTTTCCATTGCTTAAAAGGCTGGTTGTTTGTTATTTTTGTGTAGCCTGTTATACTTGTCCAAATGACTTGAAATTTTGTTGGTAGGCTAATCTGGATGTTTAATAGCTACTGTAATTTTTATGGATTTTGCTGGGCACAGCAAATAGTAGGTCCAGTTATAGGCTAGGGTTTGTTTAATTGTTTTTAAGCAAATATCTTTTGGTTGGGAAGTGTTTTTATGCATTTCTGTGATGTTCAGTATTATCACTTGTTTAAAACAGCGGGGCTAATCCTAATTTGAGCTTAGGGCAGCAAGGTTAATGTTTTGTTTATATAATGTTGCTCGCGCTTGTTAATTATAAGTTGATTGTGATAGGTTAGTTGATACATGTTAATTATTAAGTGCAGGTTATAGACCTCTCACCCAGGACGAGAAATTGTTCTATGCTTTGCTTAAGAAGGGTGAGTATGAGTTGGTTGTCCAGAGAAGAAATATGCACGTACTCAGTAAATGAGTGTGGATTGTGAAACTGATTGCATATCATAGGTTAATTTGTGCATCTGTATGTTGCATTTCATTTGCATTCTCAGTTCTCATATATGCATATCATGCATACAGGATCACCGGGAGGCGTGACGCTATTGCAGTTCGATCCACCGGAGGAGGGAGTTCCGCCGGAGATTGAGGTGCCAGAGGTTCCCGAAGGCCAGGAGGAGGAGGCTGAACTTCCTGAGTGCCCTGATCACCAACCTACTAACTTTGTGAAAGGCAAGCCCCGGAGCATCCCTAAGTCTCCACCTACTCTTTTTACAAATGCACTGGTCTTTATTAAATCGTATGATTGTGCACTTAAGTATACGAGTTGATATGATACCGTTGCTGCATCTATACCTTGTCCACTTATACTTGATCCTGAAGTTATTACTAGACAAGGGATGGGTTCGATCTTATGCTTAGCCATGCTTAGACTGGTAGAAGTCGAGGGATTTCCTGTCCTTCGCGAGCATAGGTGGTTACTAATGATGATGGGGTTGGATTCCACATGATGGACTATATATGCCACCATGCCACAGTGTCTAATAAGAGAATCAGGGCTAGGTAGCGGGGAGCCGCATGACATGGTTGGGGTCATGCCGTCTTCGGTGCTGCTTGCGGCCGACTAGGACTGAGGCCACCAGACATCAGTTGAGATTGAAGGACGTCGTCACATAGCTGGCCAGATAAGTCGTTCTGACCGCGAAGCCGAGTATTTCTTTCTGAGCCAGGAATTGGGGCTGATAAGGTAGACATATTCTGGAGGTAGGAAGTATGTGCAGAGACACCATCTTACCAAGGGCAGGTCAAGGACCTGAGGCTTCCTGGAAGTGGGTTCATCTCTGAGAATATGGGCCCCCCCAAACCCGCGATACATATTACGTCTCAGAAAGATTTAACGGTGACACGAGAAGCCAGTGGCTCGGCTAACAGGGTTTGTGATTGGCATATTTGCCAGCTGGTACAATCGATTCAAATCGCCATCTCTCCTGGTTAGTGAGAAACTGAACTGATCTTCTGGTGAGGTAGAGGCTAATAACTTGAACATAATGATATTGGTGAGATGAGGTTGATATCTGTGGATATCGGAAATCATATGGTTTTATTGATTGCTATAATATTCAGTGAATGCTTAGTATAGTGGCTAATCTTAGTAAATAGCTTAACTGAAATCGAAGCTTATCACAATTAAAATGAATAAGTTGAGGATCTACTGTAGTAATGCTTTTGATACAAAAATGATGCTACCCTCTGAGCTCCACCAAATAAGCCTTGCATATCCTTGAGAGTCTTTTTATTTACTCCCTGTCGGGTAAGTCTAGCTGAGTACAATTGAGTACTCAAGGTTTTATTCCCATTGTTGCAGATGGTGTAGTCTACTACGCGTATTGCAGGAATTGCTTCACCCCTGCGGGCGAAGAAGACTAGACCCGAGGGCAGGGTCATTATCTATCCTTAGTCATTGTAAGATTGTTGTGACATGGTCACTTGATGGTACTCGTATTTGAACTCTGTGGTGTAAAACTATGTTGACTTCTGCTACGACTATATTTGTGTAAAAGACTATGTTGTACTCTGATGTTTAAATTCGGTTACGAACTTATGTATCATGTGATCGGGTATTGCTGGATGAATGATCCTTGGGGTATGAAATGTTTGAAATCCTTTGAGATTTCCGGACTACCGGGTTTATATTGGCTCAAGTGCGACTGGATTGCGGTTAAAAATGCGATCGTTGTACTTGTGCTCATATAAATTGGTCGGTTCTGTGACACCTCGTATTCGGCCACGTTGTTTGAAGCCGTGAAGTGTAGCCGCAGTAGGTACTTGAGCCGGACCCCGAGGGGTGAGATGAAGACGATGCCTGCGCCAGCACCAGTCTTCATCATCGACCCGTCGAAGTTCATTACCCAATATTCCTCTTGGGTCGGGAGTGGCGGTAGCTATGTCTCGGTCCACTCTGCCACGAAGTCCACAAGCACCTGGGACTTGATGGCTTTGCGTGGCGCGTAGGTGATGCCGTCACCCATGAGCTCGATGGCCCACTTGGCGATCCTCCCAGTCGTTTCCCGATTTTGGATCACCTCCCCGAGGGGGAAGGATGACATCACGGTCACGGGATGGGATTCGAAGTAGTGCCGCAACTTGCGTCGAGCAAGAACGATCGCGTACACTAGCTTCTAGATCTGAGGGTAGCGTGTCTTGGTCTCGGACAAGACTTCACTGATGAAGTAGACCGGCCGCTGTACCGGTAAGGCGTGTCCTTCTTCTTGCCGCTCTACGACGATCGCTGCACTCACAACCTGGTTGGTAGCAGCGACATATTGCAAGAAATTCTCCTCCTTTGTAGGAGGCACAAGAACCGGCACTTTTGAAAGTAGAGTCTTAAGCCTTTCAAGGGCTTCCTGGGCCTCGGTGGTCCAGGTAAAGTGCTCGTTTTTCTTAAGCAACCGATACATCACCGAGCCTTGAGATGAATCGACTCAAGGCCGTGAGACACCCCATGAGCTTCTGCATGCCCTTGAGGTTTCGGATCGGACCCATCTGTGTGATGGCCGATATCTTTTCCGGGTTGGCTTCGATGCCACGCTCGGAAACGATGAACCCGAGGAGCATGCCCCGTGGGACCCCGAAAACGCACTTCTCGGGGTTTAGCTTTATGTTTTTCTTTTTAAGGCAGTCGAATGCCTTTTCTAGGTCGGCTACTAAGTCACTCGCCTTCCTGGATTTTATCACTATATCGTCTACGTAAGCCTCAACGGTTCGCCCGATGAGGTCCCCAAAAACTTTGAGCATGCAACGCTGGTAAGTTGCGCCCGTGTTTTTGAGGCCAAATGGCATGGTTACGTAATAATATGTGCCGAAACGAGTAATGAAAGAGGTCGCTAATTCGTCGGACGCTTTCATGCGGATCTGATGGTAACCGGAATAAGCATCAAGAAAGCAAAGTCGTTCACAGCCGACAGTAGAATCTACTATTTGGTCAGTGCGAGGTAATAGAAATGGCTACTTAGGACAAGCTTTATTTAAACTAGTGTAATCAACACACATTCTCCATTTTCCATTTTCTTTTTAACCAAAACAGGATTTGCTAACCATTCTAGATGGAAGACCTCCTTGATGAATCCGGCCGCCAAAAGCTTCTGCACCTTCTCCCCGAAGGCCCGACGCTTCTCCTCGTCGAATCGGTGCAGGCGCTGCTTCACCGGCTTGGACCCGGCCCGGATGTCCAAGGAGTGCTCAGCGACCTCCCTCGGGATGCCTGGCATATCCGAGGGACTCCATGCAAACATGTCGGCGTGTTTGCAGAGGAAGTCGACGAGCACTGCCTCCTATTTCGGGTCGAGGGTGGCGCTGATTTTCAGCGCCCTGCCGTTGGGGGAGCTCGGGTCGAGCAGCACCTGCTTCACCCCCTCAGCGGACTTAAAGGTGCCCGTGGCCTTCTTGGGGTCGGGGACCTCTTTTTCCAACATGTCGAGGTCGGTCATGAGGGCCTCTGACTCCACCAGCGCACCGGCGTACTTGCAGCACTCGACGTCGCACTGGTACGCGTGCTGGTAGGAGGCGCTGATGGTAATCACCCTTTTTGGCCCTGGCATCATGAGCTTGAGGTAGGCGTAGTTCGGGACTGCCATGAACTTGGCGTAACATGGCCTCCCGAGGATGGCGTGGTAGGTGCCGTGGAAGCCTACCACTTCAAATGTCAGGGGCTCCTTCCTGAAGTTGTCAGGAGTCCCGAAGTAGACCGGCAGATCGATCTGCCCGAGGGGTTGCACGCTCTTTCCGGGCACTATCCCGTGGAACGGGGATGTCGTGGCCCGGAGGAGCGAGCGACTGATCCCCATCAAGTCAAGGGTCTCAGCGTAGAGAATGTTGAGGCCGCTGCCTCCGTCCATGAGGACTTTGGAGAGCCTCGTGTTGCCGACGACGGTGTCGACAACAAGTGGGTAGCGTCCCGGTGATGGGACGTAGTCCGGGTGGTCGTCCCGGCTGAAGGTGATAGCGTCGTGGGACCAGTCAAGGAAGCATGGTGTCACTGGTCCGACGGAGTTGACCTCCCTGCGCTCGCGCTTTCGCTGTAGCGGTGTAGGGGTGGTCCCGGGCCCGCCGAAGATCATGAGGCATTTGTCGATGGGTGGGAACTCATCGTCCTTCCCGCCCTTGTCCTCCAGATCCCTGGCGGGCTTCTTGCCGGCGTCGTCCTTGAACGGCTGCCGACTGTAGTGCTTCTTGAGCATCACACACTGTCCGAGTGTGTGATGTACTGGTCCCTGGTGATAAGGGCACGGCTTGCTAAGCATGTCGTCGAAGCGGCCTCGAGGGGGTCGTTCCCTCTTGGGTTCGGTGGCCGCCACGAGGGAGTCATTGCGGAGTGGGGCCTTTCTCTTCCCCTTCTTCTTCTTGTTGTTCGGGCCTCGGGAAGAGGTGCCCTCGGGGGCCTCCTCCTTCCGTTTGCCCTTGGGGTCGGAGAAGAGGGCTCCTGCCGCCTCATCCCCCGAGGCGAAGCTGGTAGCGATCTTCATGAGCTCGGAGACACTGGTGGGTGTCTGGCGCCCGAGCTCATGAACAAGCTCTTTGCAGGAGGTTCCCGCGGCAAACGCTCCGACGACGTCGGAGTCGGCGACCTAGGGCAGCTCGTTGTACTGCTTGGAGAAGCGCCAGATGTAGTCCCGGAGGGACTCGCCCGGTTTCTGCTTGCAGCTGCGGAGGTCCCAGGAGTTACCAGGGCGCACGTACGTGCCCTGGAAGTTTCCTACGAAGATCTTTACCAGATCGCTCCAGTCCAAGATCTTCTGCGGGGAAGGTGTTCCAGCCAAGCTCTTGTAGAGTCGGCGAGGAACAGGGGGAGGTTGCGGATAATGATGAGGTCATTCTGTGCGTCGCCAAGCTGGCACGCAAGACGGTAGTCCGCTAACCAGTGTTTGGGGTTAGTTTCCCCCGAGTACTTGGCTATGTTGGCCGGTTGTCGGAATCGGGATGGGAACTTGGCCCTTTAGATGGCCTCGCTGAAGACGCGTGGTCCTAAGGGCTCGGGTGAGGGTTCACGATCCTCATCCGAGTCGTAGTGCGGGCTTGTAGAATGGCTTGGACGTCGACGTCCTTGCCAAGCCGTTGGTGGACTGGCGGGGCCCTGGGAGCCTCGGGTCGAACCGAGGCTTCGCGCTCGTGACGTGCTATGCCGCCACGCTGGTGACTTTCGGAGCCACGGTGTCGCGATGCTGAACTTTCCGCCTGGAGGACGGCTGCATCCTCCAGGAGGTCTTTGAGCTGATTCCTGAGCTGTCGTGCCTCGTCGGTGGAGGGATCAGGTATGCTCCGGAGTAGCATGGCTGCTTCCGCGAGCTTTTGGCTTGCCCGGGGGGTGGCCCCCGGTGTCTTGGCCCCGTCGTCAGCAACGATTCGGGCCTGGACATCTCGGGCTCGACGCCGAGCTGCTCCTCCATCGGTTTGCCGCTCGCCGCGCTCCAGCGTAGCTCGCAGCTGGGTGAGGCGCAAGCGGTCCTCGTCCATCCGTGCCTCAAGCTCTCGGAGCTGCTCTAGCTCCGGGGTTTGAGGTGCGGGGCGAGAGGTTCCTGCCCCCTGATCCAGCGGCAGGGCTGACCGTGCGGGCTGCGGGGCCGCTGGAGGGGGCGTGACTTGTTTGTGCTGGGGTTGCGACGGATGTAACACCCCAGGTGTTAGTCACGAGCTAACCAGCGAGTGTGTACCTAACCAAGTTATTTCAATCAATGATCCTAATCGTTATTTCATATTCATATCATCTACCATGATCATTGGAAATGGTTCATAATGATCCGAATTGAGAATTCACATGGAATGACAAGTTATTCACTTAATTGGATTTATGGATTAAGTGAAGATGAGCATGCAAAGTCAACCAAACCCTGCAACCTTGCCCAAACAACCCTACTTGAACTCTACAACAAAAGTCATGAAGGTTTCATGTTGAGAAAATGTCAAGAAAATACCTCAATTGGCCTAAATATCCACATTGAGCTCTCTAATGATCTTACTTTGACCAAAGTGGAAATATTATTTTGGAGCAAGAAATGAAGTTTGACCCAAAATAAAAGTTACAGATATTTTAGAGTAGAACAAATGTTATTTATGGACCAAGTCATGATTCAACTCCTAAGTGTCTCAAATAGTGGAATCAAGACAGGAAGAAATCCTGATTTCAGGATTTTAAATGTTTCTAAGTCCAAATTCCATGCCGATTTCAATGATGTGCCACTTTCTTCAAATTCCTTTAAGCAACTTGAGTTGGACCAAATATAAAAGTTGTCACAAACTCTTTGGAGCACAGCATATCAAAATTTGGCATCATTTCGGTTTCGTTTGACAAGGTGTTGACATCCTTTTGTGATCCATTTTGTCATGTTGACAACATCAATTTGGGAGCTATTTATCTGCTAATTCCTTGGCTGTTTGGCTGAGCACTCTTAACCAAGGATGGAGATCATTTGGAGGGCTCCAACTTTGATATAGGCGCTCAGAACCGAATCTACTCTGGAATATGCTGTTTTAGTGTTCGAATCGGAACAGAACGACGTCCGCCACGTGCTCGCCGTAATGCCTCAAAGGTGGACACGCGGCCGACGCTCTCTGTCCGCGCCCCACCATTGCTGGGCGCTGCTGCCGCGTGCCCTGCTCGCCCTCGCGCGTGGGACGGCAAAGGCGACCCCCTGCTCGCCTTCCTCACTCTCCCATTCACTCTTCCACCCCCTCGCCCTCTTTCTCGCTCCCTGCCGAGCGCGCAGCACGCCGCCGCCATTGCCGGTTGGGCGAAGCTCGAGCCGCTGTCGTTCCTCGTCTTCCGGTCACCCTGTGGCTAAACTGAGTGGAGCACCTCATTCCTAGCTTTGCGCCGCCTCCCCCGCGCTCCTCCCTCGTCTCCGCCGCGCCCCGCAGCGCCGCGGCCGCCTGCTGCTGCTCGCCGGGCCGCCGGGCGCCGTGGCCAGGCCGCCACGGGCCACGCCGTGCCAAGCTGTGAGCACCGGCGGGTGAGCTGGCTGCTGGGCTAGCTCTGGCCCCACTTCGCCGCCGCCGGCCGCTCTCCGGCGAACCTTGGCAGAGCCGGCCGAGCGCCTTCCCCGCGCGCGTCGGGAGGAAGACGAAGAGCAGTAGGCCGACTCCCTCACTCTCTCTTTGTGTGTATGACAGGTGGAGTCCAGCGGTCAGCGGGTCCCGCGTGTCAGCTTCGCTGGAGAGTTTGCCGGGTGCATGGACCGTGTGGATCTAGCGAGATCAGGGGTTAAATGTGTATTCGGTTTTCATTTCAGATTTCGTGCTATTACTTGTAAAATCAATATCTAGTGTTTGGGGGCTCCAAAAATGATGAGGCTTGTTTTGTTGGATTCGTAGTAAAGTTTTCTGCATGTTAGTATAGTTGGTTGTGTCATGCATGACTATATTTATGCTGTAGAAATTTATTATTGAAATGTGGTTTAGAAGTTCATTTAAATTATCCCGATCCACATTTTGAGAAATATATGTCCAAAAATCATGATTCCAATTTTTTTAGTCTTCTAATGACATGCACTAGCTCATAAAAATATAAAACATATAGGTTGTTTACTATTTTATTGGTGTTTCACATTTATATTTTTAAATAGGAAATAATTGGTTTAATTGCTTGTTATTTTTGTATCTGAAGTTATATTGCTCCAAATGATATGAAAATTTATTTGTAGACTCTTGGTATGCTATGTGATGTCTGGTTAAATTTTTGGAATTTATGGCACAAGTATGACTGAGTTATTGATTTATCTTGTTTTATGCATATTAAGTAGATTTAAATGCATTATAAATAATATATTGTGGTAAAAATGGAAAATGGTATTCCACTACCTTTGTATGATATTGTGTTAGTCTGAGAATCAATAATATGGTCATGTTGTTTCAGAAAATATTGATTTTCATATTTAACTTGCTTTCCAATGCTTTATTGCATTATAAAGTTGTTTATTTTGTAATAATTAAATTATGAAACCTGAGCATGTAAGATTTGAACCTTGGTCATGATTTGTTATCACCTAGCTATCATAAAAATTTGGTGTCTATTTGAGATGTTTATCATATGACTTAAATAATTAATTTATAGGCCTTTATGCACTAATTAGTAAAAGGTTGGAGGTAAATGGACACACACATGTATGTTTCTTATAATGCTTGTCATGTATTAATCTGATCTAAGTGTTGTACGATCATTTAATGATGTTTGGAGCTATCTAAATAGTTCATTTCTATGTGTGCTTGGGTGATAATTAAGTGAAAAGCATGTTTTGCTTATATGCTGAAAATGGCTGCAGGAGCAGCACCTGTTGTTGTGATGATTTATCTAGGAAAATGATGTTGCATGAGAATGTGTTCTATACAAAAGTTGTAGCTAACTTCATTGCATAGCTTGTCCTAAATCTTCATGGTCATAGGCCTGATAGTTTAGGAGTTATGGCTTTTGGAAGTCTGCTGTCAGGTTTGGATTGTTTTCTGTCCAGATCTGAATGTTTGCTTTGTTTAATCAATTTATGCTTTGAATCACCTCTTGGTGATAATAGAAGAGTTTTAGTAAATTTCATTGGCTTTCTAAATTATCTAGTATCATCCCTTTTGGTGGTCTAGATCTCTAGTTTTGATTGTTTGAAGTGGGAGGACAGAATCTGTCCAAATCTGGACAGAGCTGCCTTCGTTGTGTTGTTTGACCTTTATATGAATTAAATCATCTGAAGAGGAAAATACCAAAGTTGTAAAAAATTTCAATAGCTTTCCAGAAAATCTTAGATCACCCTGGTTGGATGTATATAGCTTCAGTTATGGTTAAATCTTGTGCTTACTGTCCTGCCGTCCTTAAACTGCGTATGTGAGATTAGGATTGCTTTCATGTTGCCTTGCTTGGTGGCATTGTTAGCTCATGGTTCAGTGATGCTAGATTAACATGTCTTGTATTACTTTCTTTTATTCATACATGTGCATTGTGCATCTCATTTAGGTACGATAGATGAACACGTGGAGTGAAGGACATGATGATGGAACTAACCACAAGACGGTGTGGTGGACTAATCACGAAGGTGGAAGGACTAATCGAGTGCTTGGATGGAAAATGCTCGTCGAACAAGTGTCATCTAACAAACACTAACTTAGTGCTAAACCCCAGGCAAGCCCCGGAGCATCGCTAAGCCTCCACCTATCTCTTTTTATAAATGCACCGGTCTTTATTAAATCGTATGTTTGTGCATTTAAGTATAGGAGTTGGTTTGAAACCGTTGCTGCATATCTACCTTGTCTACTATATATGTGAACCTGATACTATTACTAGACAGGTGACCGATCTTATGCTTAGCCCTGCTTAGACCGGTAGAAGTCAGGTGATTTCCTGTCATCCGCGAGAAAGTCGGGTGATTTCCTGTCATCCGCGAGTGTAGGTGGTGACTGACGAGATCCACATGGTTGGCTATATGTGTCACCATGCCACAATGAAATAATGAGAGAATCAAGGCTAGGTAGCGGGGAGCTGCATGACATGGGTCATGTTGACTTCGGTGCTGCTTGCGGCCGACTAGGACTGAGGCCACCAGACATCAGTTGAGATTGAAAGACGTCGTCACATAGCTGGCCAGATAAGTCGTTCTGACTGCGAAGCCGAGTATTTCTTTCTGAGCCGAGCTTTGGTGCGAGTAGGCAAACATATTCTGGAGGTAGGAAGTATGTGCGGAGACACCATCTTACCAAGGGCAGGTCAGGGACCTGATGCATCCTGGAAGTGGGTTGGTCTCTGAGAATATGGTCCCCGCCAAACTCGCGACATATTGTGTCTCAGAAGGATTTAACGGTGACCCAAGAAGCCAGTGGCTCGGCTGACAGAGTTTGTGATTGGCATATTTGCCAGCTGGTACAATCGATTCGAATCGCCATCTCTCCTGGTTAGTGAGAAACTGAACTGATCTTCTGGTGAGGTAGAGGTTAACAACTTGAACGTGATTAATGGTGAGATGAGGTTGATATCTGTGGATATCGGAAATCATATGGTTTATTGATTGCTATAATATCAAGTGATTGTTTAGTATAGCTGCAAACCTTAGCTTAATAGCTTAACTGAAATCGAAGCTGAATCACATCTAAAACTTATAAGTTGAGGAACTATTGTAGTAATGCTTTTTATGC
The DNA here is from genome assembly GCA_038502445.1 of Eremochloa ophiuroides. Lineage (NCBI taxonomy): Eukaryota > Viridiplantae > Streptophyta > Magnoliopsida > Poales > Poaceae > Eremochloa > Eremochloa ophiuroides. The sequence goes on along the minus strand of JAHLJS010000061.1, from coordinate 49,646 downwards.
AAAAATGATGCTATCCTCTGAGCTCCACCAAATAAGCCTTACATATCCTTGAGAGTCTTTTCATTTACTTCCTGTCGGGTAAGTCTAGCTGAGTACAATTGAGTACTCAGGGTTTTATTCCCAATGTTGCAGGAGGAATGCTTGGTTGACTAAAGAGTTACTTCTATCCTTCGGGAGAGGAAGACTAGACCTTGGGCAAGGTCATGTTATCTATCTTATCTTTGTTGCTGTGACTGGTCGACACTTGGCACTGTATTATGAACTTAAGTATGTGTAAATCTATTTCGTTTCCGCTATTGAACTTTTATGTAAAAGTTTATCTTGTACTCTGATGTATTTGAAATATGTGCGAATCTATGTATCATGTGTATGTGTACTGCTGAGTTTCTGCGATCCTTGGGGTATGTACTGTGTAAAAGTTTGAAATCCTTCGAGATTTCACGGACTACCGGGTTTATATTGGCTCAAGTGTGGCTCGATAGCTGGGAAAACAGCTGTCGCTGTACTTGTGCTCGTATAAATTGGTCGGTTCTGTTACAGTTGGTACCAGAGCAAAAATTCAGCATGTACCGTCACATGAGTATTTAAAAATAAAAAGTTTTGAGTTTGCAAAACTAATTGCCAACTTATAGCTATATATAGGTGTTTTAAACAAATGGTTTGAACAAACTAAGTGTGCCAAGGACCAAGTCTTATAGCCCATATTAGGATTATTAGGTGGCTTATTTAAGTACTAATTTGGGGAAATTGCATCATGTTTCTATTTGCGGTTCATTTGGTTTCATCGTGCGGATAATTATGAACTGTCGGTTTCTTATTGCTTCTTATGGGCCAATGTGGCACTTCGGATGAGGTAAGGTGAGATGTGAGTGTACGATCGAACAACCATTGATCTATGGGGAGTGCTTATGGTTACTGAAGTGAGTACATGTGGTTCATATGTGTACTTATGGAAGTATTGTGGAGTAATTACTTTCTTGGAGTCGCAAGTGCTCATGGGAGCATTTCCGGCAAAAAGTGCTTCTTATTGCCATGCATACATGCGGGGTTGGGCTGAAATGAATCTTCTGCAGGTACGCTAACCTCGAATGCGTATATGGTAGTTAACGACTAGCTATATATCGAGAGAGTACGTAGGTTATGCCACCGACTTAGAACGTATTTGCCATGTTATATAGGCAACTAAGTGAGAACGAATAGGACGAGCATGCATCATGATTGTTACATCATGTGATTGTTGCTTGTTGCATAAGTATGCTTCTTCTCACCCTTGTTCTACGTTGTCTGAATAGCCTTATTAAGTTTACAACTTGTGTTGCCTCTCTTCCTTGCTTGTTTTGAAATCATAAGAGTTGCTAAACCTTTAAGTAGCCTCTATAAGTATTTCTCAACCATAAATCTTGTCAGAAGCTAAACCAATTCTGCCTGTAGGCTTTTCATTTGGCACAATAGACCCACCTGAGTTTTCTCTTAATGCTAGCCTATGGTTGTCATATGTTCTTGTTCAAGATCTATGAAACCATGCCTGCATTTTCTTTCATCTAAAGCCTTATCCAAATCCTATCTGGAGTGTCTCCTCTAGTCCTTCTATATGTCATGATGATAGCTTGATCTCTGTTAAATTAGATCTTATAATCCTTTCTTTGGAAATCAGGTTATGTCCAATCAATCACATATACAAATGATTTTATCCAATCTGTTCCTTGTTTCCAGCAGTCATCTCCACATCTAGAGAATATTCTAGTTTTAGTCTGTAAAGCTTGCCTACATCATGTTCATTGGAGTCTTTGCCCAAATCCTTGATTTGAACCTCTTCTCAGCTTATCCAGAAGTTGCCTTGTAATCTTTCATTATGGATCATGTTATGGTTTTATCAATTCAATCTTACAAATCATGCATTGAATCTGTCCCATGATCAAGTTGTTTTCCAAATCTCTCTAAAGGCCTAGCAATGTTGATCATTAAGAGTCTCCTAGTACTAATTAATGGTACACAAGCTCACGCCATTGGATGGTCTGAAGGTTTCTTGATAGATGCGAGATGCTTGTGGAATTATAGAATCTCATGTTAGTTATTCTTGGTAGCTAACCTATAATTCTCTTATGCCATGTTTCTATCTAGACCCTCTCCTTGTTACTCACTTGAAGGAAACCATCTTGTGTGAGTTAAATCTCTCCTTCCCCATTTTCCTTGTATTCTTTCTGTATGAATCATGATGTTTGTCAACTCAACCTATGATTGTTGTATATGGTTGGTTCATGAGACATCTGGTTGTCTATGGTTATCTTCTTCTCAAGATGCTTGTCAATCTTTGTCTCATGATTTTCCCTCCTTCTATCTAATCTCTTGTAAATCATGGGTCGGGTAATCTCCATACTAGACACATGGAAACCGCGTGGGACTAAAGCAAAGCCTCATGTACTGCTATTTTGGCAGCTAATCTGTCTTCTAACTCATGTTTTCATTGCCAAATCATGCTCTTGTTGGCTATTAACCCTATAATTGATTGTAGTAGCTTACCTTCCCTCTGCGAAATGTCATCCTTGCACAAATCTATCCTTGCCACGCACGATTTTCTCATTGGTTGTATGTTCATTTATGTTGTTATGATCCGTGATCGATGATACTACGACGAAACCGAGGACATCCTGTGGATCGCAACCACTAGGCTGTGTTGCTCGGCATGTGCGAATATCGAGATCTCTGGTCATGATACATTGCAGAACTACACCGATGCGTAATATCTCGTATCTCCCAATCTATCCATGTTTCTTAAGATTTCTCGTTGGTCATGTTTGATAGTGGTGTTATGATTATTGACTGATGGTGCCATGACGAAACCGAGAACCTCTTTGTGGGGACGCCCAATAAAGTAGTGCTTCTCGGCACACGTTGGTATCACGGCCTCTAATCATAATCCATTATGAAGTAATACCAATGTGTTGTCTTCCATGGATTTTCCTAAATCTATCTTTGAAGGTGTCTCTAATTCAAATTGATCTATCCCTATATTTCTTGATTTATCTTGCAAAGTCTTTACCGACTCAATCCTTCAATGTTCTATCAGAAGGTACAGATGTTTGTCAAGTATATAGCTTCCTTCAGAAGTCACAAAGAGAATGATCTTTGAAGAGCAAGTCACTAGCATCAACATTGACATACTAAAAGATGTGGTAAACAAAGAATCTGACATGATCTACTAGGGCATATCAACCAGCACCTGCCATTATTGTGGGATCAAAAGAGCACATGAACTTTAAAGTTATCTGCAAAGTATCAGTCAGGCAATAGTTAGCAGGATGTGATATGTTTTCTGATAGGTTATTTGCAAGTCCACTAACTTCTATCCAAGTTCAATACCTATTTGCATGAAGATCATACAGTCAAAATAAATCTTCTCATGTGTTGCTTCATGTCTGCTGACCGTGATGGTGACCTTGTGCTTGTATATCATCTGCAACCATTTGCTACAGAAGCTGAAGATGTAGAGCCTTTTTAGAGACAACTAACTAGTTACCCCAGTGTGAAGAATAGTCTGCAGCTAAGCAATGAAGTGTATTTGGTTCTTGTATCAAGAAGGAACAAGACCGGCCGTTATTAGTTTCTGCTCGATGAGATGATTGCCTCTGCTGATGAAATGCAGAAGTTTGTTCATTCGCTCTCTCATGTGAGCAATGTATTGCCCAATTGGATTAGTCTGTTTGACATAAAGAAATGGATGCATGAAATAGCCGAATAGATTTCTATCAAAAAGTGTTGTTTCATGCTAACAAGTATGTCCCGTGGGTATAGAGAAGTAATTGACCATGTTTTTGAAGGCCATGTCTTATAGAACAATGCTATGCAAGAAACCCCTAAGCCAAATGGTACTATTTGTGGCACCCTTACCTCCAAGGCCTTGCTATAATGAAGCCAATTCCATCTTTGTCAATCACTCAGATAGTGCAAACTATGGTTTCAGCCTAGTGAAGAGCTACAAAAGACACCCCAACAGATGAAGTTAATACCATAGTACATCTTGGTGCAATCAGGTGCCCTTTTTGATACTCTATGGTATGAACAACAAAAAGGACATTAAAAAAAATTAATTAGTTCCTTATTCTTGATCGGTCAAGGAGTTCTACCCACTCAACTCATGGAAGTGTGAAGTGAAGACAAGTTGAATTTTGTCAAACAACGTATTTCAGATTTCTTTTTGGAAACCCTCTGATCTCAGATTTCTGATGCGAAATAAGAAGGTTTACACATTGTCCAAAGTAGTTCAACAAGTTGGTTTGTTAACTCACAGCTGTATCATGAACAAAGTTGTACTCAAGTTGTTGGTAGAGGACTGCTTCTCAAAACTTTGTGAGTAAACACTCTACACAACTAACCTCATTAAACCTGTCAATCCGCTTCAATCTTGTTTATTCTCGGCTGCACATGAGAATACATAAGTTTGGGATTGCTCATCGGTTTTCCTTGTGTACAAAAAGGTTTTTGATTCTATGCAGGAATTTGTGAATTGTCTCATCAATCTCCACAATTCATGTCTAACTGGGCCGACTATCATGCAACTGAGTATGCCGAGTTGCATGCTGCACAAGCATTGCCACTATATGGTGTACCCCCAAACCATTGTCTCAGATCATGAACTATATTTTTCAGCTCATTTTGGAAGCATTTACAAGAATCACCTTACTCGAGTAAATGCCTGCCAGAATCTTGTGCCTTGGAAGAGAATGGAGTGTAACCATATGCATCTGTATGCCTACACTTGTCCCTTGATGTCCTCTGTGCCTTTAATCACGGAGTGACAGAAAACTTTGTGTACATAATGAAACTAATCCAGAGTTCGTCCTATCTTTAGCATAGCATACCTCAGGCCAATCAGGAAGAATTGATCAAATCTTGAAATACATATTGAGAGCATATGTGTTTTATTTTCAATGATCTTGTTAGAAATGGTGACTGCTATCATTGTTTTTCTTACAACAACAGTTATAAAGAGGTTACCTCAGGCTCTACCCAAACGACTGTTGCTACATAGACACGGGGGTTCCCTTATTGATGGACATCAAAAGCACTGGGCCGACAGAGTCAGCTATCTCATTCATCGTTCACTCAACAAACTCAAATAATACAGTGTTTCCATCAGAAAAAGAACTGTACACATGGAACATTATGTAGCTTTCTATCAGTCTGCATCTCAGTAAATTGTGTCTACAACCAACAGAAACCTTGCATCTTGTCAATCAATTTTCTCAGCTTTAGTAACTATCTGCCTCGTCCATGATCTCATCCCATATGAAAATAGTGGTGTATGCTATATCCACTAGAGAATAAGATGTTTTGAAAAACTACTCTTTGATGCTCCAATTCACACCCTGCATACTGAAAGTGCTAATTGGGATGAGTTGTCTTGAAATCCTCCCAAATTAATTGGCAGTGTTATCTTGGATTCCTCCTAAGTAACAATGCTTTATAGAAATCAATGAAGGAAATTCTTCAAACAAGATTCAACTACAAAGAATTCTTGAATGATCAGAAAGTTGTCCTATCCTTAATGATCTCTCTTGCATTTGCACCCAGGTAAATAGAAGTACAGGATATCTTGGAGTAACGACTCAACAAACCTTTGCCGTCCATACATTTTCATAAGCCATGAGGTAATCACCCCTGCCTATAAGCGCTATGGAATTTTTAAGTAGCTTCGTACTAGCACCGCCTTGAAAAAGGGGCTGACATGCTTCTCTACCCTTGAAAGCACTTACGTTCTGAATCTCGGGACGAGATTCTTTTAAGGGGGGAAGGCTGTAACACCCTAGATGTTAGTCACGAGCTAACCAGCGAGTGTGTACCTAACCAAGTTATTTCAATCAATGATCCTAATCGCTATTTCATATTCATATCATCTACCATGATCATTGGAAATGGTTCATAAAGATCCGAATTGAGAATTCACATGGAATGACAAGTTATTCACTTAATTGGATTTATGGATTAAGTGAAGATGAGCATGCAAAGTCAACCAAACCCTGCAACCTTGCCCAAACAACCCTACTTGAACTCTACAACAAAAATCATGAAGGTTTCATGTTGAGAAAATGTCAAGAAAATACCTCAATTGGCCTAAATATCCACATTGAGCTCTCTAATGATCTTACTTTGACCAAAGTGGAAATATTATTTTGGAGCAAGAAATGAAGTTTGACCCAAAATAAAAGTTACAGATATTTTGGAGTAGAACAAATGTCATTTATGGACCAAGTCATGATTCAACTCCTAAGTGTCTCAAATAGTGGAATCAAGACAGGAAGAAATCCTGATTTCAGGATTTTAAATGTTTCTAAGTCCAAATTCCATGCCGATTTCAATGATGTGCCACTTTCTTCAAATTCCTTTAAGTAACTTGAGTTGGACCAAATATAAAAGTTGTCACAAACTCTTTGGAGCACAGCATATCAAAATTTGGCATCATTTCGGTTTCGTTTGACAAGGTGTTGACATCCTTTTGTGATCCATTTTGTCATGTTGACAACATCAATTTGGGAGCTATTTATCTGCTAATTCCTTGGCTATTTGGCTGAGCACTCTTAACCAAAGATGGAGATCATTTGGAGGGCTCCAACTTTGATATAGGGACTCAGAACCGAATCTACTCTGGAATATGCTGTTTTAGTGTTCGAATCAGAGCAGAACGACGTCCGCCACGTGCTCGCCGTAATGCCTCAAAGGTGGACACGCGGCCGACGCTCTCTGTCCGCGCCCCACCATTGCTGGGCGCTGCTACCGCGTGCCCTGCTCGCCCTCGCGCGTGGGACGGCAAAGGCGACCCCCTGCTCGCCTTCCTCACTCTCCCATTCACTCTTCCACCCCCTCGCCCTCTTTCTCGCTCCCTACCGAGCGCGCAGCACGCCGCCGCCATTGCCGGCCGGGCAAAGCTCGAGCTGCCGTCGTTCCTCGTCTTCCGGTCACCCTATGGCTAAACCGAGTGGAGCACCTCGTTCCTAGCTTCGCGCCGCCTCCCCCGCGCTCCTCCCTCGGCTCCGCCGCGCCCCGCAGCGCCGCGGCCGCCTGCTGCTGCTCGCCGGGCCGTCGGGCGCCGTGGCCAGGCCGCCACGGGCCACGCCGTGCCAAGCTGCGAGCACCGGCAGGTGCGCTGGCTGCTGGGCTAGCTCTGGCCCCACTTCGCCGCCGCCGGCCGCTCTCTGGCGAACCCTGGCCGAGCCGGCCGAGCGCCTTCCCCGCGCGCGTAGGGAGGAAGACGAAGAGCAGCAGGCCGACTCCCTCACTCTCTCTTTGTGTGTATGACAGGTGGGGTCCAGCGGTCAGCGGGTCCCGCGTGTCAGCTTCGCTGGAGAGTTTGCCGGGTGCATGGACCGTGTGGATCTAGCGAGATCAGGGGTTAAATGTGTATTCGGTTTTCATTTCAGATTTCGTGCTATTACTTGTAAAATCAATATCTTGTGTTTGGGGGCTCCAAAAATGATGAGGCTTGTTTTGTTGGATTCGTGGTAAAGTTTTCTGCATGTTAGTATAGTTGGTTGTGTCATGCATGACTATATTTATGCTGTAGAAATTTATTATTGAAATGTGGTTTAGAAGTTCATTTAAATTATCCCGATCCACATTTTGAGAAATATATGTCCAAAAATCATGATTCCAATTTTGTTAGTCTTCTAATGACATGCACTAGCTCATAAAAATATAAAACATATAGGTTGTTTAGTATTTTATTGGTGTTTCACATTTATATTTTTAAATAGGAAATAATTGGTTGAATTGCTTGTTATTTTTGTATCTGAAGTTATATTGCTCCAAATGATATGAAAATTTATTTGTAGACTCTTGGTATGTTATGTGATGTCTGGTTAAATTTTTGGAATTTATGGCACAAGTATGACTGAGTTATTGATTTATCTTGTTTTATGCATATTAAGTAGATTTAAATGCATTATAAATAATATATTATGGTAAAAATGGAAAATGGTATTCCAATACCTTTGTATGATATTGTGTTAGCCTGAGAATCAATAATATGGTTATGTTGTTTCAGAAAATGTTGAGTTTCATATTTAACTTGCTTTCCAATGCTTTATTGCATTATAAAGTTGTTTATTTTGTAATAATTAAATTATGAAACCTGAGCATGTAATATTTGAACCTTGGTCATGATTTGTTATCACCTAGCTATCATAAAAATTTGGTGTCTATTTGAGATGTTTATCATATGACTTAAATAATTAATTTATAGGCCTTTATGCACTAATTAGTAAAAGGTTGTAGGTAAATGGACACATACATGTATGTTTCTTATAATGCTTGTCATGTATTAATCTGATCTAAGTGTTGTACGATCATTTAATGATGTTTAGAGCTATCTAAATAGTTCATTCCTATGTGTGCTTGGGTGATAATTAAGTGAAAAGCATGTTTTGCTTATATGCTGAAAATGGCTGCAGGAGCAGCACCTGTTGTTGTGATGATTTATCTAGGAAAATGATGTTGCATGAGAATGTGTTCTATACAAAAGTTGTAGCTAACTTCATTGCATAGCTTGTCCTAAATCTTCATGGTCATAGGCCTGATAGTTTAGGAGTTATGGCTTTTGGAAGTCTGCTGTCAGGTTTGGATTGTTTTCTGTCCAGATCTGAATGTTTTCTTTGTTTAATCAATTTATGCTTTGAATCACCTCTTGGTGATAATAGAAGAGTTTTAGTAAATTTCATTGGCTTTCTAAATTATCTAGGATCATCCCTTTTGGTGGTCTAGATCTCTAGTTTTGATTGTTTGAAGTGGGAGGACAGAATCTGTCCAAATCTGGATAGAGCTGCCTTCTTTGTGTTGTTTGACCTTTATATGAATTAAATCATCTAAAGAGGAAAATACCAAAGTTGTAGAAAATTTCAATAGCTTTCCATAAAAGCTTAGATCACCCTGGTTGGATGTATATAGCTTCAGTTATGGTTAAATCTTGTGCTTACTGTCCTGCTGTCCTTAAACTGCGTATGTGAGATTAGGATTGCTTTCATGTTGCCTTGCTTGGTGGCATTGTTAGCTCATGGTTCAGTGATGCTAGATTAACATGTCTTGTATTACTTTCTTTTATTCATACATGTGCAGTGCATCTCATTTAGGTACGATAGATGAACACGTGGAGTGAAGGACATGATGATGGAACTAACCACAAGACGGTGTGGTGGACTAATCACGAAGGTGGAAGGACTAATCGAGTGCTTGGATGGGAAATGCTCGTCGAACAAGTGTCATCTAACAAACACTAACTTAGTGCTGAACCCCAGGCAAGCCCCGGAGCATCCCTAAGCCTCCACCTATCTCTTTTTATAAATGCACCGGTCTTTATTAAATCGTATGTTTGTGCATTTAAGTATAGGAGTTGGTTTGAAAACCGTTGCTGCATATCTACCTTGTCTACTATATATGTGAACCTGATACTATTACTAGACAGGTGACCGATCTTATGCTTAGCCCTGCTTAGACCGGTAGAAGTCGGGTGATTTCCTGTCATCCGCGAGAAAGTCGGGTGATTTCCTGTCATCCGCGAGTGTAGGTGGTGACTGACGAGATCCACATGGTTGGCTATATGTGTCACCATGCCACAATGAAATAATGAGAGAATCAAGGCTAGGTAGCGGGGAGCTGCATGACATGGGTCATGTTGACTTCGGTGTTGCTTGCGGCCGACTAGGACTGAGGCCACCAGACATCAGTTGAGATTGAAAGACGTCGTCACATAGCTGGCCAGATAAGTCGTTCTGACCGCGAAGCCGAGTATTTCTTTCTGAGCCGAGCTTTGGTGCGACTAGGCAGACATATTCTGAAGGTAGGAAGTATGTGCGGAGACACCATCTTACCAAGGGCAGGTCAAGGACCTGATGCATCCTGGAAGTGGGTTGGTCTCTGAGAATATGGTCCCCGCCAAACTCGCGACATATTGTGTCTCAGAAGGATTTAACGGTGACCCAAGAAGCCAGTGGCTCGGCTGACAGGGTTTGTGATTGGCATATTTGCCAGCTGGTACAATCGATTCGAATCGCCATCTCTCCTGGTTAGTGAGAAACTGAACTGATCTTCTGGTGAGGTAGAGGTTAACAACTTGAACGTGATTAATGGTGAGATGAGGTTGATATCTGTGGATATCAGAAATCATATGGTTTATTGATTGCTATAATATCAAGTGATTATTTAGTATAGCTGCAAACCTTAGCTTAATAGCTTAACTGAAATCAAAGCTGAATCACATCTAAAACTTATAAGTTGAGGAACTATTGTAGTAATGCTTTTTATGCAAAAATGATGCTATCCTCTGAGCTCCACCAAATAAGCCTTGCATATCCTTGAGAGTCTTTTTATTTACTTCCTGTCGGGTAAGTCTAGCCAAGTACAATTGAGTACTCAGGGTTTTATTCCCAATGTTGCAGGAGGAATGCTTGGTTGACTAAAGAGTTACTTCTATCCTTCGGGAGAGGAAGACTAGACCTTGGGCAAGGTCGTGTTATCTATCTTATCTTTGTTGCTGTGACTGGTCAACACTTGGCACTGTATTATGAACTTAAGTATGTGTAAATCTATTTCGTTTCCGCTATTGAACTTTTATGTAAAAGTTTATCTTGTACTCTGATGTATTTGAAATATGTGCGAATCTATGTATCATGTGTATGTGTACTGCTGAGTTTCTGCGATCCTTGGGGTATGTACTATGTAAAAGTTTGAAATCCTTCGAGATTTCACGGACTACCGGGTTTATATTGGCTCAAGTGTGGCTCGATAGCTGGGAAAACAGCTATCGCTGTACTTGTGCTCGTATAAATTGGTCGGTTCTGTTACAACGGAGGGGGTATGTCGTCGTTGCCCCCCGAGTGGACATCCTCCACCCGCCCCTCATCAGGGTGCATCAAGTTGTAGCACTCCCGAGAGGGGTCGATGTAGGACTGGTCTGAGCTGGAGATGACGCTCGGTGCGTTCTCCCCCGAGTCGTCGGTGTGGGCGGCGTAGTCCACATTTGCCCAGAATTCGTCATCATCGTCGCTGTAGCTGCGACGAGACGACGAGGTCTGGTCATAACGATTCCTCCCCTCCGAGTGTTGTCGAGGGGTGAGGTTGATGGTGGTATCTGTTTCTCCACTGCCATGTGTCCTGGCACTATCCCCAGGGGATGGCGGTGAGGATGCCACGTGGTCTCCCACAAGGCTGTCCTGGCGCTCGAGGCGCTGGACTGGAGTGTCCGACAGCTCGTGTAATAATGCATGAACTGCACGAACATGGGCGTCCATGGCGGTTTGGAGCCCAAAGAGGGACAATGGCGCCGTTCCCCTCCGCCGGTGAGGGCGGAGAGAAATATCGGCTGGCGTCGCGTTTCCGCCCTCGCCCGTCCTTCGGGCAGTAAGCGGATACGTGACCGCTGGTGCCGGAGATCCCGGGACCGCGGCCGGTGCAGTATTGGCTACCCCGGTTGGGGGTGCCTGGTGGGCCGCATCTCCTGCGGTGAGGGGCTGGTTGGCGCCGCTGCGCCTTCTCCTCCTGATCCGCCAAGTGCGGCGTGCAACGTTTCCCCCGTCCTTTGAGGCGGGAGGAAGCATTGCGGGGGTCCCTTCTCCGGCCGCCTGCGGGGCCGGAGTAGGGACGACAACGACGCGGGGCCCGATCGGGCGCAGGTTCATTTCGAGCCCTTGGCCAGTGGCCACGAACTCGAGAGTCCCGAACCGGAGTACCGCGCCAGCGGGAAGCATGGTGGAGCTGGCTGCCATCCGAAACCTACGTCAACGCGCAAAAAGCCCCTACCTGGCGCGCCAACTGTCGGTGCTAGTTTTAGCGGGGCTAACACCGGCTAGTAAATATGTGTTTTGCGGTTGAGGCTACGGATGGTGTGCAAGGGGGAACACAGGGATTATACTGGTTTAGGCCAAGCAAGCCCTACGTCCAGTGGAGAGGAGAATCGTGTTGCCTTGCACCGGGGTGCTTGTAGTAGGGGGTCACAAGCTAGGCGAGAGAGGGAAGTGCTCCCAGGTCTCTTGTGAGTGTCCAAGTGTATGCAAGTCGTTTGTTGTTGGTGTGTATGTGTGTGTGAGAACTTAGGACTTCCGGGTCCCCTCTAAAGCTGGCCTCTGCTCTGCCTTTTATAGTCGCAAGGGAAAGGCAAGGGCAGCGCTTACAATGCTACGCATGTTACAGCGACGAGTTGCTGTTCCCCGTTTGACTATAGTCAGCTACAGTCTTTTCTCCGCGTCTCAGGGGTATGGCCCTAGTGGTTTGCACGATCTTGGTGAGTTCCAAGGCGGCAACAGTCGTCGGATTACGGCGTGCCGTAGGGTCACACCTATCGGCTATCCTTTCGCACGATATGACAAGAGGGTGAGTCGCCTCGGGGCATTGTCTCCCGAGGCTCGGGACTCCTGAAGGCATGATGGGATGGAGCAGGGGATATCTCCCCTGGTCATATTTCCGGCCTTTGAATAGTACTTCCCGAGGGTTAGGTGGGCCCGGATGGAAGGCGTGCTCGTCCTTTCGAGTGGACAGTGCAGTAGGCGCCTTTCCCGTTCTTGCGTAGCCCGTCGTCAGGCGCTCGGACTGTCGCAGTCGAAGTTGATAGACCCCGGCGGAAAACAGGGCGGCGCACCGTAGACCATACCGTGGAGAGGACGGCCGTAGTGGGCCTATCAAATCCTCTGCCAGGGAAATCCTGACAGATGGTATGGCCGTCAGGGGCGTGTGAAGCACAGTTGCGTCGAGAATCTCTCCTGACGAGATAGTGCCTGTAAAGTGGTCAGGGAGGTCTCTTGTGGTCCAAGATTGCTCTGCTGACATCACCGGTGCCTTGGATGCCTTTGTGAGATTGTGCTCGAGGGGAATGGAGAAGCTCGGGCGAATCGGAGAATGGGCGCCGGGGATGCCGCTCTCCCGAGCTCTCCCGGGGAGGCTCGGGCGAATCAGAGAATGGGCGCCGGGGATGCCGCTCTCCCGAGCTCTCCCGGGGAGGCTCGGGCGAATCGGAGATTTGGGCGCCGAGGGTGCCGCTCTCCCGAGCTCTCCCGGGGAGGCTCGGGCGAATCGGAGATTTAGGCGCCGAGGGTGCCGCTCTCCCGAGCTCTCCCGGGGAGGCTCGGGCGAATCGGAGATTTGGGGGCCGAGGGTGCCGCTCTCCCGAGCTCTCCCGGGGAGGCTCGGGCGAATCAGAGAATTAGCTATCATTGGTGCAATGATGTCGTGGGCCTCCGTAGACGCGGCCTTCCTTGGCTTCGGGCGCGGCCTTCGTGGACTTCCACTGGCCTTACTTGGGCCGGGCTGCATTGGGAATGATCGTTTTTGCGTTGAAGCTGGGTACCCCAAACTTTGGTGCCCGACAGAGGTCTTGAAACTTTTGCATGCTGGGATTATTTATCCTGTTCCGCATAGTGAATGGGTAAGCCCTATTCAAATTGTACCTAAAAAGGGTGGTATGACCGTAGTTAAAAATGATAAAAATGAATTGATACCCCAGAGAACTGTTACAGGATGGCGAATGTGTATAGATTATAGAAAACTCAATAAAGCAACCAAGAAAGATCATTTTCCACTGCCCTTCATTGATGAGATGTTAGAGCGTTTGGCAAATAATGCTTTCTTTTGTTTCCTTAATGGTTATTCTGGATATCACCAAATTCCTATCCACCCTGATGATCAAAGCAAAATCACTTTTACATGTCCTTATGGAACTTATGCAAATCGTAGAATGTCTTTTGGATTATGTAATACACTTACTTCTTTTCAAAGATGTATGATGTCTATATTTTCTAAAATGATAGAAGAAATCATGGAAGTTTTTATGGATGTTTTTTCAGTTTATGGAAAAACTTTTGATGATTGTCTAGGAAATCTAGATAAGGTTTTGCAGAGATATGATGTAAAGAAAAGCACTTAGTCCTTAATTGGAAAAAATGTCATTTTATGGTTAGAGAAGAAATAGTGCTAGGACATTTAGTGTCCGAAAGAGGTATAGAGGTAGACAAGGCAAAAATTGAAGTAATTGAATAACTACCTCCACCTGTTAATATAAAAGGAGTCCGAAGTTTTCTTGGTCATTGTGGTTTTTATCGCAGATTTATAAAAGATTTTTCACATATTGCTAGACCACTAACTAACTTGCTAGCTAAGGATGTTCCTTTTGAATTTGATAATGCATGTTTAAAATCTTTTAATATTCTTAAAGAAGCACTTACATCAGCACCAATCATTCAACCCCCTGATTGGTCTTTGCCTTTTGAAATTATGTGTGATGCTAGTAATTATGCTGTAGGGGCAGTATTAGGACAAACAAAAGATAAGAAGCATCATGCAATTGCTTATGCTAGTAAAACTATGACAGGAGCACAATTAAATTATGCAACAACTGAAAAAGAACTCCTGGCTGTTGTTTTTGCTATTGATAAATTTAGATCTTACTTAGTAGAAGCAAAAGTAATTATTTATTCTGATCATGCTGCTTTAAAATATTTGCTCACTAAGAAAGATGCTAAACCTCATTTGATAAGATGGATTCTGTTACTCCAATAATTTGACTTAGAAATTAAAGATAGAAGAGGAATAGAAAATCCAGTTGCTGATCACTTATCTAGAATACACTTTGAGAAACCTCAGGAATTGCCTATTAATGACTCATTGAAAGATGACATGTTGTTTAAAGTGACCAAGTCAGACCCTTGGTACGCGAATATTGTCAACTTTATGGTTGCAGGTTATGTATCACCAGGGAAAAATAAAAAGAAGCTCATTTATGAAAGTCGTCTCCACATATGGGATCCACCATACCTCTTCAGAATTTGTTCAGATGGATTACTTAGAAGATGTGTACCAGTAGAAGAGGGCATGCAGATCATTCAGAAATGCCACACATCACCATATGGTGGTCATTATGGAGCATTCTGCACTCATGCTAAAATCTAACAGAGTGGGTTCTTTTGGCCAACTATGTATGAAGACACCAAAGATTTTGTCCAGAGATGTGGATCATGTTAGAGGCATGGAAATATCAATGCAAGAGATGCTATGCCACTCACCAACAATCTCCAGATCGAGCTATTTGATGTCTGGGGAATTGATTACATGGGACCATTTGTGAAATCAAGAAATTATGAATACATTCTGGTGATAGTCGACTATGTATCCAAGTGGGTAGAAGCTATGCTATGCATGAATGCTGATTCTAAACATTCAAAGAAGATGTTCGAAGAGATTATATTTCCAAGGTTTAGAACACCAAGGATGGTCATTAGTGACGGAGGGACACACTTTACTGATAAAAAGTTTCACCGATACTTGCAAGCTCATGGCATCCGTCACAGTGTAGCTACTCCATACCA
The DNA here is from genome assembly GCA_038502445.1 of Eremochloa ophiuroides. NCBI lineage: Eukaryota > Viridiplantae > Streptophyta > Magnoliopsida > Poales > Poaceae > Eremochloa > Eremochloa ophiuroides. The sequence continues at coordinate 34,308 of JAHLJS010000061.1, read as the reverse complement.
TCCTCAGACAAGTGGCCAGGCAGAAACATCAAACAAACAAATCAAGAATATTCTACAGAAAACAGTAAATGAGATGGGTACTGCATGGAAGGACCGATTACCCGAAGCACTTTGGGCATATCGGACCGCATACAAGACACCTTTGGGCATGTCACCTTACCAGCTAGTATATGGTAAGACCTGTCATTTACCAGTGGAGTTAGAGCATAAAGCTCACTGGGCTATTAAGAGATGGAATATGGAATTTGAAGCCGCTGGAGAAAAGAGAAAGATGCAACTATCAGAATTAGAAGAATGGAGAGAAAAGGCTTATCACAATTAAAAGATCTATAAAGAAAGAACAAAAAGATGGCATGACAAGAGGATCAAGAAGAAAGAGTTTGCACCAGGAGATAAGGTACTACTTTTTAATTTCAGGTTCAAATTCTTTGGAATTGGAAAACTACGAAGCAAATGGGAAGGACCATTTATGGTTGTGAATGCATCACCACATGGAGCGGTAACTCTACAATCACACGAAGGTATGTTATTCAAGGTAAATGGTCACCGACTTAAATTATTTTTAGAACCATTTAAATCAGAAGTTGTTGACGGGCTGGACTTTGTCCAATTACCCACTTTTTAGTCCCATCATTATCCGTTAGGAAGAGTCTAGAAGCTTCACGAGCTCGGCCACCCAGGGAAGACACCTGGTGGAGCCGGCCGGCACCATTATGGGGCCGGGCGGTGCCCCTGTCTCCTCTCGTCCTGACTCTAGTTTCCTTTTCTTTCTCTATCTTTCCTAAACATAATCCCATAGATTCCTGATGCGTACGGATAATCTTTCATACGAATCCTGTAGAACCTATGTAACACCCCAGTGTTAAGCTTGCTAATTCACTTGCATTGCATTGCATTGGCATGTCATGAACATCATCTCATCATTTCATGTGTATGAGAAAAGTAAATTCCCAATGCAATGGTAACTATTTCTTATATATACATATATGCACATAGAGTTAAAATAGGGAAGTGGAGCAAAAATGTTTTCCAGCACTTTTGAGGTGTCAATTCTTGTTTAGAATGTCTAACTAAACACTTTTCATATTGTGGGTAGCACTTGATTTGGTCACTAGCTAGGGTTTGCTTTGAAACTCAACATAGGGTCATTTAGAGTGAATTTGACAATTCAGCTTAAAAGTGCAATTTAAATTATTCAAATGCTTTTTAACCTTAAATGAAAGTTGTGGGGAATTTAATTTGTGACAACTGTTATTAAGGGTCCAAGTCATGAAAATGATTTCTACATGTTCATTTTGTTACCACAAGTCAGTTTAGTGTTGAGAAGTCAACTCTGAAATTTGATCAAGTGTTGGGTAAAGCAGTTTCCATGCACCTCTCTTGATTGATCTGTAACTCATCAAACGAGTCAAACCAGTCCAATGTTTCTTAATAACAAGTGTTGTACCCTTATAGATCTTTAACCCATATTAACGAAGCTTGCCCTAAAACCCAACGGACTAGGAGATATTTGAAGCTAAATATCGAGTTTCAGTCGGTGACAGTGCATTGAACCCAGTCGAAATCCTTTGTGACCATGTGTCGAACACCTGGTGGGCATAACGTGTCATCACCGGAAATTGACACTACAGAGCCGCCGTGTCGCCTCCAACCAAGCTCCACCGCTTAGGGAGGCTGCAAACTCAAAGTTGAACACCCTCGAGTCGATTTTGATCCATCCCTTTCGCCTTTGTCGTCGTCGTCGTCTACCTCTAGTTTCTCTGCCCAAACCGAGAGCTCCGCCATGGCTTCACCGAAGAACTACGTCATCCCTGGCTGATCACCGTCCGCCCCAGCGTGCAAACCCATCCATCTTGAACTCCTGCACCACCCTGACAAATTCACCGAGCCTCTCAACCCGCAGACACATCACCTGAGTTGCTTGCCACGACTAGTTCGCCGCCAGAGCTTCGCCGCCGCAACGTCTGCCATGGCCAGGAGGCGGTGAGCACCCTCGTACCTCCTTGTCGTGTGTTTCGAGCTTTGTTAGGTCTCAATTTCATGTAACCGAAGACGGTTTGTTGGATCGTCGTCGGAGTTGGCCGGAACGCGGCTATGCCGACGAGCGCTCCACCGCCGTCTGTCATGGATGGCACTGATAGTGCTATGGGCTATTAGGGTTCAATTCATCTTAACCGTAGGACCTCTAGGTAACCGCGAGTTGTTCGGTGTAATTGGTTTGGTCCGATTTGGTCGGGGTTCGCCGGCGCAGCTTCGCCGTGCGCCGCCGTCCACCATGGCCGGCGATGTGTCGCGTCCCGTGCGCAACTGACCCAACTAGTTAGACTAGCGGATGCGTCTCGGTGCGGGGATCACGAATATGTTCTCGGTTTCGTCGGAGGTCTCATCGGCGACGAGCTCTTCTTGGTCAAAGGTGGCAGCCCCCTTTGTCTCGCTGACGCGTGGGGTCAGTTTGACCCTGGGGCCCGGTTGTCTGTCCCTTGGTGCTGTCTCTGTGTGTGTTTCAGGGTGCAGCTAGCAGATAGGGTTTCGGTTAATTGTTTTTATTTGATTTTCAGAATCTGTTCTAGACTGGTAAAATTCATAAGTAGAGCTATATAGCTCCAAATGAGTTGGGATATGATTTGTTAGTTTCCTTATTTGATACCCTATGCATGAAAAATAGTAAACCCTAGCATTTGTATAGTACTTCTGTGATTTACAAATTAATTTCTATTACTGCAGGAACCTTTGAAAATACATAACTAATTCTAGGAGTGTGCTAAAAATGTGATTATACTTTTTTTTAGTTTTCTATGGATGAGTAGAATCTGGAAAAAATACTATCTAGGCGTGTTTACTATTTTGTGGTAGGGTTGCTGTTCAAACTCTATTTAGGGTTTGATTGCTTGGAAATTCATTATAAAATAAATACAAGCAATCTGGGTATGGATATTTTTGTGTGATGTTTCTAGGTGATGAAGAACAACAAGAAGTTATGAAATCTATTGTTTGATATGTTTCACTGTAGTAACTATTTTCCATGCAATTTCAGCCTTCTATCTTGTTATTTTTGTGTAGGAAATTTTGTAGGTCCAAATGGTCTGAAATTTAGATAGTGAGCTATGTTAGACCTGTTCTATCTATTTTATTTTTCTAAGAATTTTCTGTAACTTCGATCTGGTAGGTCTAGTTATAAGTGAAGCTAATAGTTATGTGGTTAAGCACTTGTTTGGGATGAACGGATATCATTTGCATGATGTTTGGTTCATCCAACAATGGTGTTTCCTGATGCATCCCTAAATATGTACTTGCTGAAGTTAAGCTTGAATGCATTCTAGGGAAGTTGTTGGGATAGACATGTCTACGGTAATCTAGTTAACCCATTTTGAGCTTCTATAATGCATGTTAGGACTTATATGAAAATAAATATTCCTCTCTACCGAAGAAAAAATATGCACGTACTTAGTAAACGAAAATGATTCGTGTATGATGCATTTCATGAAAGTATCCATATGCATCGTATCGACTACCCTGAAGATTTCTATGCATCCCTGTATTCTTCTTGCATGACCATGCATACAGGATTGTTGGAGGAGGTGAACCTGACCAATGTGAGCCCGACCGAGGAGGAGATCCCTCAGGAGGCCCTAGCTGCCGAACCCGGAGTCGAGGACAACACTGACTTGCCCGAGTGCCCTGACCACCAGCCCTCGACTTTCCTGAAAGGCAAGCCCCGGTGCATTCTTATCTCCTACGTTTTCGAAATAACATGACTTGAGTATAGTGATTGTTGCATTACGTGTAGGAGTTGCTTGAAAACGTAGTTGCATTATCTTGGACAACTATATATCCTTCACCTAAATAGGTTTAGGATTGTCTTCTCTACTTAGACCTGCTTAGAACCGGTTGATATGGTGATTCCGGTCACCAAAATAAGAAAGTAAGGAGCACGGTTGGCTATATTTGCTATCATGATATAACCATGTGAGTTGAGGGAGGAATTGAGATGGGTGGAAGGATGATTTGGATACAACAAGGCATGGAGGTCTTGGTTGTAAACCAATCACCGCCAAGTGAAATAGGGAAAACATCCCTGTGGGACATCGGTCGAGATTGAAAGACGCCATCACTTAGCTGGCCGGATAAATCGTTCCGACCGCGAAGCCGAGTAGCTCTATTTGGGCCGAGAACTGGTTAGCTGGGTTTATATACTGGACCGCGTAGGGTTTTGAGAGCTAGATCGGACCATGGGCAGGTTGGAGCCTGATCGTCCTGGCCACTAGTCAGTCCCCCAGTATTTGGCTCCCCCAGACCCGCGGAGGAACCCAAATAGTACCAAGGGTGACCTAAGGCTACCGTCGCGCAGGTATGTCTGGGTTTGTGATTGGCATTTGACACTAGCTGGTTTGCAATCGATTCGAATCGCCATCTCTCCTGGAAAGTGAGAAACTTGACTGATCTTCTCTCATGGTAGAAATGGATAAGTTTGAACATGAACATGGTTATCAAAGTAAATGCCAAATTGCTATGGTTATATTATATTGCTTGCTTAGAATTAAATGAAGTGCTTGAATTAGATCAGGATTAAGTTATAAGCAAGGAGTTATGACTACTAAAATCTAGCTAGTAAGTACCATATGACACCCTAAACTAAAATGGCTTTTTATGCAAATGAGTCAGCCAACTCCAGCAAAAAGCCTTGCATATTCCTTGAGAATCTTTTATTTGGTAAGACGGGTAAGTCTTGCGGAGTACAATTGTGTACTTAGGGTTTATTCCCTATTGTTGCAGATGTCCAAGTCTTTTATGGCTATTGTACGAATTGTTTCACCCCGGCCGTGGACGAGGACTGAAGCGTGGGCAGCTTGTGTCTTCGTGTTTAATAGTTATCTTATCTAGCAGTTTGATCCTAAGTATGGCACTGTATATTAAATAAGTATGTTTGTGTAAGACTTGGTTTGTATAACTACCTTGCTTCCGCTAAGTTTGAAACTTATGATGTAATATCTATCTTCGTACTCCGAACCTTGAAGTTAGGTAATATGGATGTATGTTGTTGAACTCTGTACGATCTTGGTTGTGTTACCATTTGGTTTGAAATCTTTCGAGATTTCACAGACTACCGGGTTTATGGGGGCTCAAGTGTGGTTCTTTAGCTGTTTCGACGGCTATCGCCGTACTTATGCTCTTATAAATTGATCGGTTCTGTCACAGCTGGTACCGGAGCAAGGTTCAACACACATCATTCATATTAGTGTATTTTAAACGGAGAAGGCTTTGGTTTTCAAAACTAATTGTCCATTATTAGTTAGTAGGTTTCAAAAGTGAGTTGAAAACTTGAGTGTGCCGAGGATCATACTTAGTGTAGCCCTAATATAGGACTATAGGTGGCTTATTAAAGTACTAACTTGGGGGAATTTGCATCATGTTTTGTGAGTGCTTCTTATTGCCTTTGTTTCATTTTTTTATTGACGCCCAGGTAAGGTGAAGACGGGCCAAATGTGCCACTTCGGACTCAGGTAAGGTGAGTTGTGAGTGTACGATTGAACAACCGTCGATCAATGGGGAGTGTTTATTATAATATTGAAGTAGGTACATCTGTCCATATGTGCCTATGGAAGTATCCTTGTGTGGAGTACTTACTTTTTGGGGTCGCAAATGCTCATGGGAGCATTTTCGGCAAAAAGTGCTTCTTATCGCTATGCATACATGTGGGAATCGAGCTGAAATCAATTTTCTGCAGGTACACTAACTACGTGTAGTACGAAGTAGTTACGTATACGAGAGCGATTGTATGCCACCGCTTAGCACGGTAGTATGGTTAGGTGTGAGGACGTACGGAACGTTCATGCATCATGGTCATTCATGTTCTGTTCTTATCTGAATCCTTCACGCAAAGAAAAAAAATTAAATAGAAATGTTAATGAGAACAAAAATCTTTCTTTACAACTATTCTCATGTCTCTCCCAAAAATTTTCCTATGGGTGGCTCCACTGACTCGCAACCACAGGTTGTTGGATCAGTGTAGGACTTCATGTTGAGGAATCTTCACAATTCAATTGCCGGGCAGCATGCACTAGCAACTCAGATTGAACAACATTTTGAAATCGCAACCAAAGCTCATCATGATGCTTGAGATATGTTGATGGTGACAACGGTCCTGCCTCCGAGGATGAAGAGGAGAATCCCGAAGCTAACGATAGTGATGATGGGAATAGTAGTGCGTCTATGATCGATAGCGATCATGACAACTCGTGGTCTCTAGTAGTTTCCTTATTTTTAGTATGGTTATGTTGTGGAGTTGAATTTTTTGTGCCCTTGTTATTATTGTGTTTACTCTTTTGTAGCATGTAATGCTTTGGCATGAATTTCAATTTTCCACGATAACACCGTTATTAATCCTCTCCCATTTTTATGAAAATTTTCATAGATGCCGGTCAATACGCGTTCTCACGGGTCTGGTAGTGGTAGCAGGAACGACAATGAGGATGAAGAGTTGCCACCACTACCGCCGTTCACCACTGAGCAGATGTTCGCGCAATTCATAAGGACTCAGCGTAATTTGGAGGCTGTTCTGCGTGAAATGGCAGCCAACAATGCTCGTGGTGGAGATCGTCATCGTGGCAATGATGAGAACCAGTTCAGCTCTTACAAAGATTTCATGGACACCATACCACCCATCTTTAAGGAAGCCGCTGAACCACTGCAAGCCGATGAATGGCTCCACACCATAAAGAAGAAATTTTCGGTGTTAAAGCTAAATGATGAACTGAAAGTGAATTACGCCGCTCTCTAGTTTCAGGGACCCGCGGGAATTTGGTGGTCGCACTACAAGGCTACCATTCCGGCAGGTACTAAAATTACATGGGATCGTTTCAAGACTGCTTTCTGAGGTCATTATATTCCTCCAGGTCTGATGAGGATGAAGGCAAATGAGTTCATGCAGCTGACTATGGGTACCAAGAGCCTGACTGAGTACCTTCATGCCTTCAATAATCTGGCAAGGTATGCTCCTAGCTATGTGGATACTGAGGAAAAGAAAATTGAGAACTTCAAGAGAGGCCTAAGCACTAAGATGATGAAGACCCTGGCAAACAACACTAGAACTACATTCAATGACTTCATTAGTGATGCCCTAACTCAAGAGCACCAAAACAATCTACACGCCATTGCTAAGGGTCAAAAGAGGCCATTTGAAGGAGGTTCGTCTCAGCCAAGGGCTCCTCCTGCAAATCGTCCTGCTTATCGTCTGCCTGTGCCAGGATCTTGATATATGCCTCCAACCAAGAAGTTTAATGTGAATCAGCCACAGAATAAGTACCGTAGGGCTTTCACGGTGCCTATTCCGAAGGGTCATGCAAGTCTAGGGAATCTAGCAAATGCCAAGGTGCCAGCTAACAGTGGACCTTGTTTCAATTGTGGCAAGACTGGACACTATGCTAAGAATTGTCCGTACCCGAGGAAGCAGGCTAGGAACACGGGCGTTCAGCAAGGCCGTGTTCATTTCACTGAAATAGAAGAAATTCCTGAAGGAGAACCTGTGACAGCGGGTATGTTTCTTGTTAACCAAAGCCCTACAGTTGTTTTGTTTGATTCTGGATCATCTCATTCATTCATGAGTCAAGCATTTGCACAACAACATGCTTATCCAATAACAGAATTGAACTATGGGTTCCGTATAAGCTCAGCAGGAGCTGATATTTCTACTAGGCAAATGGTTCAAGGAGTGACCATTAAGATTAAAGAAAGAAATTTTAGGACTAGTCTCATAGTTTTGCTTGGTTTGGGAGTAGATGTGATTTCAGAATGAGCTAGATGAAGCATTGGGGTGCAAACCTCAATATTGTTGACCGAACCATTTCTCTGAAAGAACCTCAAGGTAGTGGGTCTTTTCAAGTAAGTTTACCAAGGGGTGGTGATCTTTATGGATTGTCCTTTGCTACTGGGGCAATAAATATAGCTGACATCCCTGTAGTATGTGAGTTTCCTGACGTCTTTCCTGATGGTCTGCCGCGATTGCCACCTGGCAGAGAAGTTGAGTTTGCAATAGAACTGATACCGGGTACTGCACCAATCTCGAGAAGGCCGTATAGAATGTCACCAAGTGAACTAGCTGAACTTAAGAAGCAGATTCAAGAGCTGTTAGATAAAGGGTTTATTCGCCCTAGTTCGTCTCCGTGGGGTTGTCCAGCCTTATTTGTGAAGAAGAAGGATAACACATTAAGGATGTGTGTAGATTATAGACCCTTGAATGCCGTGACAATTAAAAATAAGTATCCTTTGCCTCGGATTGATATATTGTTTGACCAGCTATCTAAGGCTAAGGTGTTCTCAAAGATTGATTTAAGGTCAGGATATCATCAAATTAAGATTCGCCCTCAGGATATTCTAAAGACTGCTTTTTCTACCAGGCATGGATTGTACGAGTATCTTGTTATGTCCTTCGGCCTAACAAATGCTCCTGCATACTTTATGTAACTGATGAATTCAGTCTTTATGCCTGAGTTGGACAAGTTTTTAGTGGTTTTCATTGATGATGTACTGATATATTCAGAAAATGAGCAAGATCACGTTGAGCACTTAAGAATAGTCTTGACTAGACTTAGAGATCATAAGTTATATGCCAAGTTTAGTAAGTGTGAGTTCTGGTTAAACAAAGTTCCATTTCTTGGTCATATCCTATCTGATGAAGGAATATCTGTAGATCCTTCCAAAGTGCAACAAGTGTTGGATTAGAAAGCACCAACTTCAGTCACATAAGTTAGGAGTTTCTTAGGGTTAGCAGGATATTATCGTCGATTCATTCTTGATTTCTCTAAGATAGCTCACCCTATGACTAAGTTGTTGCATAAAGATAAGAAGTTTGAATGGACTCCAGCTTGTGAGGCTGCCTTCCGCACTTTACAAAATTTGCTAACCACCGCTCCTGTTCTAGCACAGCCAAATATAGAGAAACCTTTTGATGTCTTTTGTGATGCCTCTGGTACTGGTTTAGGGTGTGTCTTAATGCAAGAAGGCTGTGTAATTGCTTATGCTTCAAGGCAACTTAGAAAACATGAAGAAAATTATCCTACGCATGATTTAGAGTTAGCTGCTGTAGTACATGCTCTGAAGATATGGAGGCATTATCTTATGGGCAACAAATGTCACATTTATATTGATCACAAGAGTCTCTGATATATCTTTACACAGCCAGAGTTAAATATGAGGCAGCGTAGATGGTTAGAATTAATCAAGGATTATGATTTGGAAGTGCATTATCATCCAGGAAAAGCCAATGTAGTTGCCGATGCACTGAGCCGCAAATCTCATAATCTGTTAGTGCAACCATTGCTAGAAGATGGATTTAACCTGTTACATCCAGTTGTGTTACATAATATCACAGTTAGCTGTACTTTAGAAAGTAAGATCATCGAAGCTTAGAAAACTGATCCTAGAATATTCCATATTAAACGTAAGATGAAAGAACAAGAACTTAAACATTTTCATGATGATGAAAAGGGAATTTTGTGGTTCAAGGATCGTTTGGTAGTACCAAAAGATCAGGAACTTAGAAATCAAATCATGGAATGAAGCACATTGTTCGCCTTTATCTATCCATCCTGGAAGCAGCAAGATGTATCATGATTTAAAACCTCGGTTTGGTGGACAAACTGAAGAAAGAAATACAGCTATTGTGGCTAGATTGTGATACATGTTGTCGGGTAAAACCGTTCATATGAAACCTGCAGGTTTACTACAACCTTTGTCTATTCCGAGTTAAATGGGAAGAAATTAGTATGGATTTCATTGTAGGTCTTCCTACCAACTCAAAAGGGTCATGATTCCAATTTGGGTGATCGTAGATCGTTTAACCAAATCTTGCTCATTTCATACCTGTTAAGGTTACTTACCGACCACATGAGTATGCAGAAATTTACTATGCTCAGATATTACGGCTTCATGGAGTGCCTAGGACTATTCATTTCCGATAGAGGACCTCAATTTACCGCTCGTTTTTGGGAACATTTGCATAAGCAAATGGGTACTAATCTAGTTCGCAGTACTGCCTTACCATCCTCAAACCTCTGGACAGACAGAAATAGTGAATCAAATCTTAGAAGATATGCTTAGAGCTTTGTTATATCTTCTAAGGGTTCTTGGGAAAAGTGGTTACCATTAGCAGAGTTTTCATACAATAATAGTTATCAAGAGAACATTAAGATGGCGCCGTTTGAAGCATTGTATGGAAGGAAATGTAGGACACCTCTGAATTGGGTTGAGCAGGAGAAAGAAGGTATTATGGAATTGATTTTGTCAAAGAAGCTGACGAAAAAGTAAGAATTATTCAACAACATATAGAAGCAGCTCAATCACGTCAAAAGAGTTATGCTGACAAGAGAAGAAGGCCGATTGAGTATCGTGTTGGTGACTATGTATACCTGAAAGTTTCACCAATGAAAGGTGTACAATGTTTTGGTATCAAGCGAAAACTAGCCCCAAGATATGTGGGACCTTACAAGATTATTGGAAAATGTGGAAAGGTAGCTTATAGAGTACAACTACCTCCAGAGATGCAAGCTATCTTCAATGCCTTTCATGTTTCTCAGCTCAAGAAGTGTCTAAGAGTCCCCGAGGAACGAGTAAGGATTGAAGATATAAAGTTGAAAGCGGACTTGACCTATGAAGAAAAGCCAATTCGAGTGATTGATACTAAAGAAAGAGTGACCCGTAGCAAGGTGATTAGGTTTTATAAAGTAGTTTGGAACAACCAAGGAGAAGAAGATGCTACTTGGGAAAGAGAAGACTATTTGAAGGAAATCTACCCTACTTTCTATAAAACCTAGTATTACTCCTAATCTCGAGGATGAGATTCTTTTGACGGGGAGGGGCTGTAACACCCCAGTGTTAAGCTTGCTAATTCACTTGCATTGCATTGCATTGGCATGTCATGAACATCATCTCATCATTTCATGTGTATGAGAAAAGTAAATTCCCAATGCAATGGTAACTATTTCTTATATATACATATATGCACATAGAGTTACAAATAGGGAAGTGGAGCAAAAATGTTTTTCAGCACTTTTGAAGTGTCAATTCTTGTTTAGAACATCTAACTAAACACTTTTCATATTGGGGGTAGCACTTGATTTGGTCACTAGCTAGGGTTTGCTTTGAAACTCAACATAGGGTCATTTAGAGTGAATTTGACAATTCAGCTTAAAAGTGCAATTTAAATTATTCAAATGCTTTTTAACCTTAAATCAAAGTTGTGGGGAATTTAATTTGTGACAACTGTTATAAAGGGTCCAAGTCATGAAAATGATTTCTACATGTTCATTTTGTTACCACAAGTCAGTTTAGTGTTGAGAAGTGAACTCTAAAATTTGATCAAGTGTTGGGTAAAGCAGTTTCCATGCACCTCTCTTGATTGATTTGTAACTCATCAACCGAGACAATCCAGTCCAATGTTTCTTAATAACAAGTGTTGTACCCATATAGATCTTTAACCCATATTAACGAAGCTTGCCCTAAAACCCAACGGACTAGGAGATATTTGAAGCTAAATATCGAGTTTCAGTTGGTGACAGTGCATTGAACCCAGTCAAATTCCTTTGTGACCACGTGTCGAACACCTGGTGGGCATAACGCGTCATCGCCAGAAATTGACACTGCAGAGCTGCCGTGTCGCCTCCAACCGAGCTCGACCGTTTCGGGAGGCTGCAAACTCAAAGTTGAACACCCTCGAGTCGATTTTGATCCATCCCTTTTGCCTTTGTCGTCGTCGTCGTCTACCTCTAGTTTCTCTGCCCAAACCGAGAGCTCCGCCTTGGCGTCGCTGAAGAACTGCGTCATCCCTGGCTGATCACCGTCCGCCCCAGCGTGCAAACCCATCCATCTTGAACTCCTGCACCTCCCTGACAAATTCACCGAGCCTCTCAACCCGCAGACACATCACCTGAGTTGCTTGCCACGACTAGTTCGCCGCCAGAGCTTCGCCGCCGCGATGTCTGCCGTGGCCAGGAGGCGGTGAGCACCCTCATACCTCCTTGGTGTGTGTTTCGAGCTTTCCTAGGTCTCAATTTCTTGTAACCAAAGACGGTTTGTTGGATCATGGTCGGAGTTGGCCGGAACGTGGCTATCCCGATGCGCACTCCACTGTCGTCCGCCATGGATGGCACTGATAGTGCTATGGGCTATTAGGGTTCAATTCATCTTAACCCTAGGACCTCTAGGTAACCGCGAGTTGTTCGGTGTAATTGGTTTGGTCCGATTTGGTCAGGGTTCGCCGGCGTAGCTTCGCCGTGCGCCGCCGTCCACCATGGCCGGCGATGTGTCACGTCCTGTGCGCAATTGACCCAACTAGTTAGACTAGCGGATGCGTCTCGGTGCGGGGATCACGAATATGTGCTCGGTTTCGCCGGAGGTCTCACCGACGACGAGCTCTTCTTGGTCAATGGTGGCGGCCCCCTTTGTCTCGCTGACGCGTGGGGTCAGTTTGACCCTGGGGCCCGGTTGTCTGTCCCTTGGTACTGTCTCTGTGTGTGTTTCAGGGTGCAGCTAGCAGATAGGGTTTCGGTTAATTGTTTTTATTTGATTTTCAGAATCTGTTCTAGACTGGTAAAATTCATAAGTAGAGCTATATAGGTCCAAATGAGTTGGGATATGATTTGTTAGTTTCCTTATTTGATACCCTATGCATGAAAAATATTAAACCCTAGCATTTGTATAGTACTTCTGTGATTTATAAATTAATTTCTATTACTGCAGGAACCTTTGAAAATACATAACTAATTCTAGGAGTGTGATAAAAATGTGATTATACTTTTTTTAGTTTTCTATGGATGAGTAGAATCTGGGAAAAATACTGTCTAGGCATGTTTACTGTTTTGTGATAGGGTTGCTTTTCAAATTCTATTTAGGGTTTGATTGCTTGGAAATTCATTATAAAATAAATACAAGCGATCTGGGTATGGATATTTTTGTGTGATGTTTCTAGGTGATGAAGAACAACAAGAAGTTATGAAATCTGTTGTTTGATACATTTCACTGTAGTAACTATTTTCCACGCAATTTCAGCCTTCTATCTTGTTATTTTTGTGTACGAAATTCTTTAGGTCAAAATGGTCTGAACTTTAGATAGTGAGCTATGTTAGACCTGTTCTATCTATTGTATTTTTCTAAGAATTTTCTGTAACTTTGATCTGGTAGGTCTAGTTTTAAGTGAGGCTAAGAGTTATGTGGTTAAGCACTTGTTTGGGATGAATGGATATCATTTGCATGTTGTTTGGTTCATCCAACAATGGTGTTTCCTGATGCATCCCTAAATATGTACTTGCTGAAGTTAAGCTTGAATGCATTCTAGGGAAGTTGTTGGGATAGACATGTCTACGGTAATCTAGTTAACCCATTTTGAGCTTCTATAATGCATGTTAGGACTTATATGAAAATAAATATTCCTCTCTACCGAAGAAGAAATATGCACGTACTTAGTAAACGAAAATGATTCGTGTATGTTGCATTTCATGAAAGTATCCATATGCATCCTATCGAATACCCTGAAGATTTCTATGCATCCCTGTATTCATCTTGCATGACCATGCATACAGGATCGTTGGAGGAGGCAAACCTGACCAAAGTGAGCCCGATCGAGGAGGATATCCCTCAGGAGGCCCCAGCTGCCGAACCCGGAGTTGAGGACAACACTGACTTGCCCGAGTGCCCTGACCACCAGCCCTCAACTTTCCTGAATGGCAAGCCTCGGTGCATTCTTATCTCCTACGTTTTCGAAATAACATGACTTGAGTATAGTGATTGTTGCATTACGTGTAGGAGTTGCTTGAAAACGTAGTTGCATTATCTTGGACAACTATATATCCTTCACCTAAATAGGTTCAGGATCGTCTTCTCTGCTTAGAACTGCTTAGAACCGGTAGATATGGTGATTCTGGTCACCAAAATAAGAAAGTGAGGAGCACGGTTGGCTATATTTGCTATCGTGATATAACCATATGAGTTGAGGGAGGAATTGAGATGGGCGGAAGGATGATTTGGATACAACAAGGCATGGAGGTCTTGGTTGTAAACCAATCACCGCCAAGTGAAATAGGGAAAACATCCCTGTGGGACATCGGTCGAGATTGAAAAACGCCATTACTTAGCTGGCCGGATATATCGTTCCGACCACGAAGCCGAGTAGCTCTATTTGGGCCGGGAACTGGTTAGCTGGGTTTATATACTAGACCGCATAGGGTTTTGGGAGCTAGATCGGACCATGGGCAGGTTGGAGCCTGATCGTCCTGGCCACTAGTCAGTCCCTCAGTATATGGCTCCCCCAGACCCGCGGAGGAACCCAAATATTACCAAGGGTGACTGTAACACCCCAGGTGTTAGTCATGAGCTAACCAGCGAGCGTGGACCTAATCAAGTTATGTCAATAAATGATCTTGATCACTGTCTCACATTCATGTCCATCTACCATGACTATTGGAAGAGTCTCATAAAGATCCAAATCAAGAATCCACTTGAAATAGCAAATCATATGCTTGTTTGGATTTATTGATTTAGGAAAGATGAGCATGCAAAGTCAATCAAATCTTGCAACCTTGACCAAACAACTCTACTTGAACTCTACAACAAAAGTCATGAAGGTTTCATGTTGAGAAAATGTCAAGAAAATACATCAATTGGCCTAAATATCCAAATTGAGCTCTCTAATGATGTTACATTGACCAAAGTGGAAATATTATTTTAGAGCAAGAAATGAAGTTTGACCCAAAATAAAAGTTACAGATATTTTGGAGTAGAACAAATGTTATTTTTGGACCAAGTCATGATTCAAACTCTAAGTGCCTCAAAAAGTGAACACAAGACAGAAGAAAAATCTAATTTCAGCACTTAGAATAATTCTAAGTCTAAAAATGGTGTTGATTTCATGGCCTTTCCGTGTTCTCCAAATTTCGTTAAGCAACTTGAGTTGGACCAAAAATGGAAGTTGTTACAAACTCTTTGAGGCACAACATATTCAAATTTGAGGTCAATCCGACTTCGTTTGACAAGAGTTGCCACTCGATCTTTGATCGTAATTAGCTTGTTGACAGCATCAAATTTAGAGCTAATTACCCGTTAATACGTTCATCAAATGGCCGAGCTTCCTTAACAAAGATCGTAGGCCATTGCGCAGGCTACCTCTTTTGTTTTGGCGCCCAGGGCAGAATATGCAAGGAAGATGCCGGAATCCACCGCCCAACTCGTCCACTCTCGCACACGCCACGTGTTCGACGTCGGGCTTCAAAGGGGACGCGTGGTCTCCCTGCTCTGTCCGTGCCCCACCATTGCCGGCCACCCCTGTCCCTTGTCTTAACTCGAAAGGAACCGCACCAGAGAGCCTCAGCTCACTTCTCCATTCGCCCGTCTCGCTCTCTGCTCACTCTCCACTTCACCCTCTCGTCCTCCTTGCTCCCCTCTGCATTCACCCCGGTGAGCAGAGCGCCGCCATGGCCTCCTCGCTGGAGCTCTCTCCGTCATGGCCGGCCACTGCGTGCGCTGCTGCCGCGTGCCCTGCTCGCCTTCCTCACTCTCCCATTCCCTCTTCCACCCCCCTTGCCCTCTTCCTCGCTCCCTGCCGAGCGCGCAGCACGCCGCCGCCATTGCCGGCCGGGCGGAGCTCGAGCTCGCCGCTGTCCTCCCTCCTCCGAGCACCCTATGGCCGAGTCCCCTTCACCGTTGTCTTCCTCCGCTCCACGCTGCTCTCCTGAGCCCTCTCTCCGAGCACCTCGTCGCCGGGCTACAGCTCGCCTCAGGCCGCCGCCGCGGCGTGCCGCCGGCGTGCGTGGCTGGGCCGCTGCAGGCCACCTCTCGCCATGCCGAGGGCACCGGCGGGTGCGCTGGCTGCTGGGCTAGCTCTGGCCCCACTTCGCCGCCACCGGCCGCTCTCCGGCGAGCCCTGGCCGGGCCGGCCATCTCCTCCCCGGCGCCTTCGTCTGTCTGTTCGCGCGGGAGAGAAGGAGAGGAAGAAGAAGGAGAAGCCCCTGTGTGCCCTTGCTCTGTGTATGACAGGTGGGGTCCATCGGCCAGCGGGTCCCGCGTGTCAGCGTCGCTGGAGAGTTTGCCGGGTGCATGGACCGTGTGGATCTAGCGAAATCAGGGGTTAAATGTGAATTCGGTTTTCATTTCAGATTTCGTGTTAGATCTTGTAAATTCAATATCTCGAGTTTGGAGCGTGCAAAAATGATGAGGCTTGTTTTGTTGGATTCGTGGTAAAGTTTTCTACATGTTAGTACAGTTGGTTGTGTCATGCATGCCTGTATTTATGCTGTAGAAATTCATTATTGAAATGTGGTTTAGAAGTTCATTTAAATTATCCCGATCCACATTTTGAGAAATATGTGTCCAAAAATCATGATTCAAATTTTGTTAGTCTTCTAATGACATGCACTAGCTCATAAAAATATAAAACATATATGTTGTTTACTGTTTTATTGGTGTTTCACATTAATCTTTTTAAATAGGAAATAAATGGTTGAATTGCTTGTTATTTTTGTATCTGAAGTTATATTGCTCCAAATGGCATGAAAATTTAATTGTAGACTCTCTGTATGATGTGTAATGCATGGTTAAAATTTCATGATTTATGGTGCATGTATGACTGAGTTGTTGATTTATCTTCTTTGGTGCATATTAAGTAGATTTAAATACATTATAAATAATATATTGTGGTAAAAATGGAAAATGGTGTTCCACTACCTTTGTATGATATTGTGCTAACCTAAAAAAACATAATATGGCCATGTTGTTGCAGAAAGTATTGAGTTTCACATTTATCTTACTCTCCAATGAATTGTTGCATTATAAATTTTTTTATTTTGTGGTAATTAAATTATAACACCTGAGCATGTGAAATTCGTACCTTGGTCATGATTTGTAATCACCTAGCTCTCATAAAAGTTTGGGACTCATTTGAGATGTTTACCATATAACTTAAATAATTAAATAATGGGTTTTTATGTAATAATGAGTGAATAATTAAAGACAAATGAATGCATATATGTTTCTTGTGATTCCTTAACATGCTTTGGTCTGAGATGAGTCTTGTATGACCATGTAATCATGTTTGGAGCTATCTAAATAGCTCATTCCTATGTGTGCTTAGGTGATAAATAAGGGTAAAGCATGTTTTGCTTATATGCTGAAAATGGCTGCAGGCATAGTCCCTGTTGTTGTGGTGTTTTCTCCATGAAAATGATGTTGCATGTAAATGTGTTCTATATAAAAGTTGTAGCCAACTTCTATATCTAGCTTGTCCTAAAATTTCTTGGTCATAGGCCTGATAGTTTAGGAGTTATGGCTTTTGGAAGTCTACTGTCAGGTTTGGATTGTTTTCTGTCCAGATCTGATTGTTTGCCTTGTTTGCCTAGGTTAAGCTTTGAATCACACCTTGGTGATAATAGAAGGGTTTTAGTAAATTTCACTGTCTTTCCAAATTTTCTAGGATCATCCCTTTTGGTGGTATAAATCTCTAGTTTTGATTGTTTGAAGTGGGAGGACAGAATCTGTCCAAGTCTAGACAGAGCTGGCTTCTTTGTGTTGTTTGACCTGTATATGAATTAAATCATCTGAAGAGGATAATACCAAAGTTCTAGACGATTTCAATAGCTTTTCAGAAAGGCTTAGATCACCCTGGTTGGATGTGTATAGCTTGGGTTATGGTTAAATCTTATACTTGCTGTCCTGCTGCCCATAAACTGCATGTGTGGGATTATGATTTCTTTGACCTTGCTTTGCTTGGCGTGATTGTTAGCTTATGATTCAGTGATGGTAGATTAACATGCCTTGTATTACTTCATTTTATTCATATATGTGCATTGTGCATCTCATTTAGGTACGATAGATGAACACGTGAACATGAAGGACATGATGATGGAACTGACCACAAGACGGTGTGGTGGACTAATCACGAAGGTGGAAGGACTAATCGAGTGCTTGGATGGGAAATGCTCGTCGAACAAGTGTCATCTAACAAACACTAACTTAGTGTTGAACCCCAGGCAAGCCCCGGAGCATCCCTAAGCCTCCACCTATCTCTTTTTATAAATGCACCGGTCTTTATTAAATCGTATGTTTGTGCATTTAAGTATAGGAGTTGGTTTGAAACCCTTGCTGCATATCTACCTTGTCTACTATATATGTGAACCTGATACTATTACTAGACAGGTGACCGATCTTATGCTTAGCCCTGCTTAGACCAGTAGAAGTCGGGTGATTTCCTGTCATCCGCGAGAAAGTCGGGTGATTTCCTGTCATCCGCGAGTGTAGGTGGTGACTGACGAGATCCACATGGTTGGCTATATGTGTCACCATGCCACAATGAAATAATTGGAGAATCAAGGCTAGGTAGCGGGGAGCTGCATGACATGGGTCATGTTGACTTCGGTGCTGCTTGCGGCCGACTAGTACTGAGGCCACCAAACATCAGTTGAGATTGAAAGGCGTCATCACATAGCTGGCCAGATAAGTCGTTCTGACCGCGAAGCCGAGTATTTCTTTCTGAGCCGGGAATTGGGCGTGATAAGGCAGACATATTCTGGAGGTAGGAAGGATGTGTGGAGACACCATCTTACCAAGGGCAGGTCAGGGACCTGATGCATCCTGGAAGTGGGTTTGTCTCTGAGAATATGGACCCCTCCAAGCCCGCGATACATATTATGTCTCAGAAAGATTTAACGGTGGCCCAAGAAGCCAGTGGCTCGGCTGACAGGGTTTGTGATTGGCATATTTGCCAGCTGGTACAATCGATTCGAATCGCCATCTCTCCTGGTTACTGAGAAACTGAACTGATCTTCTGGTGAGGTAGAGGTTAACAACTTGAACGTGATTATTGGTGAGATGAGGTTGATATCTGTGGATATCGGAAATCATATGGTTTATTGATTGTTATAATATCAAGTGATTGCTTAGTATAGCTGCAAACCTTAGCTATAATAGCTGAACTGAAATCGAAGCTGAACAATATCTAAAATTGATAAGTTGAGGAATTATTGTAGTAATGCTTTTTATGCAAAATGTTGCTATCCTCTGAGCTCCACCAAATAAGCTTGCATATCCTTGAGAGTCTTTTTATTTACTTCCTGTCGGGTAAGTCTAGCTGAGTACAATTGAGTACTCAGGGTTTTATTCCCAATGTTGCAGGAGGAATGCTTGGTTGACTAAAGAGTTACTTCTATCCTTCGGGAGAGGAAGACTAGACCTTGGGCAAGGTCATGTTATCTGTCTCATCTATGTTGCTGTGACTGGTCGGTACTTGGCACTGTATTATGAAATTAAGCTTATGTAAAACTATTTCGTTTCCGCTATTGAACTTTGTGTAAAAGTTTATCTTGTACTCTGATGTAATTGAAATATGTGCGAATCTATGTATCATGTGTATGTGTACTGCTGAGTTTCTGCGATCCTTGGGGTATGTACTGTGTAAAAGTTTGAAATCCTTCGAGATTTCACGGACTACCGGGTTTATATTGGCCCAAGTGTGGCTTGATAGCTGGGAAAACAGCTGTCGCTGTACTTGTGCTCGTATAAATTGGTCGGTTCTGTTACAGTTGGTACCAGAGCAAAAATTCAGCATGTACAGTCACATGAGTAGTTAAAAATAAAAAGTTTTGAGTTTGCAAAACTAATTACCAACTTATAGCTATATATAGGTGTTTTAAACAAATGGTTTGAACAAACTAAGTGTGCCAAGGACCGAGTCTTATAGCCCATATTAGGATTATCAGGTGGCTTATGTAAGTAATAACTGGGGAATTGCATCATGTTTCCATTTGCGGTTCATTTGGTTTTATTGCGCGGATATATGTGACATTGCGGCTTCTGATTGCTTCTTGGGCTGACGATTTATACCGGCCACTTCAGATGAGGTAAGGTGAGATGTGAGTGTACGATCGAACAACCCTCGATCTATGGTGAGTGTTTATGGTTACTGAAGTGAGTACATGTGATTCATATGTGTACTTATGGAAGTATGATGGAGTAATTACTTTCTTGGGGTCGCAAGTGCTCATGGGAGCATTTCCGGCAAAAAGTGCTTCTTATTGCCAAGCATACAGGTGGGGTTGGGCTGAAATGAATCTTCTGCAGGTACGCTAACCTCGAATGCGTATATGGTAGTTAACGGCTAGCTATATACCGAGAGAGTACGTAGGTTATGCCACCGACATAGAACGTATTTGCCATGCTATATAGGCAACTGAGTGAGAATGAATAGGACGAGCATGCATCATGATTGTTGCATCATGTGATTGTTGCTTGTTGCATAAATATGCTTATCTCATCTTTGTTCTATGTTGTCTGAATAGCGTTATTAGGTTTTCAGCTTGTGTTTGCCTCCCTTCTTTGCTTGTTTTGAAAACCAAATAGTTGCTAAACCTTTAAGTAGCCTCTATAAGTATTTCTCAACCATAAATCTTGTCAGAAGCTAAACCAATTCTGCCTGTAGGCTTTTCATTTGGCACAACAGACCCACCTGAGTTTTCTCTTAATGCTAGCCTATGGTTGTCATATGTTCTTGTTCAAGATCTATGAAACCATGCCTGCATTTTCTTTCATCTAAAGCCTTATCCAAATCCTATCTGGAGTGTCTCCTCTAGTCCTTCTAGATGTTATGATGATAGTTTGATCTCTGTTAAATTAGATCTTATAATCTTTTCTTTGGAAATCAGGTTATGCAAAATCGATCACCCCTACAAATGATTTGATCTAATCTGTTCCTTACTTCCAGCAGTCTTCTCCATATCTAGAGAATGTTTAGATTCCAGTCAACAAAGCTTGCCTACATCATGTTCATTGGAGTCTTTGCCCAAATCCTTGATTTGAACCTCTTCTCAGCTTACCCAGGAGTTTCCTTGTAATCTTTTCATTATGGATCATGTTATGGTTTTATCAATTCAATCTCACAAATCATGCATTGAATCTGTCCCATGATCAAGTTGTTTTCCAAATCTCTCTAAAGGCCTAGCAATGTTGATCATTAAGAGTCTCCTAGTACTAATTAATGGTACACAAGCTCATGCCATTGGATGGTCTGAAGGTTTCTTGATAGATGCGAGATGCATGTGGAATTATAGAATATCATGTTAGTTATTATTGGTAGCTAACCTATAATTCTCTTATGCCATGTTTCTATCTAGACCCTCTCCTTGTTACTCACTTGAAGGAAACCATCTTGTGTGAGTTAAATCTCTCCTTCCCCATTTTCCTTGTATTTTTTTCTGTATGAATCATGATGTTTGTCAACTCAACCTATGATTGTTGTATATAGTTGGTTCATTAGACATCTGGTTGTCTATGGTTATCTTCTTTTCAAGATGCTTGTCAATCTTTGTCTCATGATTTTCCCTCCTTCTATTTAATCTCTTGTAAATCATGGGTCGGGTAATCTCCATACTAAACACATGGAAACCGCGTGGGACTGAAGCAAAGCCTCATGTACTGCTATTTTGGCAACTAATCTGTCTTCTAACTCATGTTTTCATTGCCAAATCATGCTCTTGTTGGCTATTAACCCTATAATTGATTGTAGTAGCTTACCTTCCCTCTGCGAAATGTTATCCTTGCATAAATCTATCCTTGCCACGCATGATTTTCTCATTGGTTGTATGTTCATTTATGTTGTTATGATCCATGATCGATGATACTGCGACGAAACCGAGGACATCCTGTGGATCGCAACCACTAGGTTGTGTTGCTCGGCACGTGCGAATATCGAGGTCTCTGGTCATGATACATTGCAAAACTACACCGATGCGTAATATCTCGTATCTCCCAATCTATCCATGTTTCTTAAGATTTCTCGTTGGTCATGTTTGATAGTGGTGTTATGATTATTGACTGATGGTGCCATGACGAAACCGAGAACCTCTTTGTGGGGACGCCCAATAAAGTAGTGCTTCTCGGCACACGTTGGTATCACGGCCTCTAATCGTAATCCATTATGAAGTAATACCAATGTGTTGTCTTCCATGGATTTTCCTAAATCTATCTTTGAAGGTGTCTCTAATTCAAATTGATCTATCCCTATGTTTCTTGATCTATCTTACAAAGTCTTTACCGACTCGATCCTTCAATGTTCTATCAGAAGGTACAAATGTTTGTCAAGTATATAGCTTCCTTCAGAAGTCACAAAGAGAATGATCTTTGAAGAGCAAGTCACTGACATCAACATTGACATGCTACAAGATGCGGTAAACAAAGAATCTGACATGATCTACTAGGGCATATCAACCAGCACCTGCCCTTAATGTGGGATCAAAAGAGCACACGAACTTTAAAGTTATCTGCAAAGTATCAGTCAGGCAATAGTTAGCAGGATGTGATATGTTCCTGATAGGTTGCCAACAAGTTCAAAAATGTCCATCTCGGCTCAATATCCGTTTGTATGATGATCATACAGTCAAAATAAATCTTCTCATGTGTAGCTTCATGTCTGCTGACCGTGATGGTGACCTTGTGCATGTATATCATCTGCAACCATTTGCTACTGAAGCTGAAGATGTAGAGCCTTTTTAGGGACAACTAACTAGTTACCCCAGTGTGAAGATTAGTCTGCAGCTAAGCATTGAAGTGTATCTGGTTCTTGTATCAAGAAGGAACAAGACCGGCCGTTATTAGTTTCTACTCGATGAGATGATTGCCTCTGCTGATGAAATGCAGAAGTTTGTTCATTCGCTCTCTCATGTGAGCAATGTATTGCCCAATTGGATTAGTCTGTTTGACATAAAGAAATGGATGCATGAAATAGCCAAATAGATCACTATCAAGAAGTGTTGTTCCATGCTAACAAGTGTGTTCTAAGGGTATAAATAAGTGTTTGACCATATTTTTGAAGGCCATGTCTCATAGAACAATGCTATACCAGAAACCTATAAGCCAATTGGTACTGTTTGTGGTACCCTCACTTCCAAGGTCTTGCTATAATGAAGCCAATTCCATCTTTGTCAATCACTCAGATAGTGCAAACTATGGTTTCAGCCTAGTAAAGAGCTACAAAAGACACCCCAACAGATGAAGTCAATACCATAGTACATCTTGGTACAATCAGGTGCCCTGTTTGATACTCTATGGTATGGACAACAAAAAGGACATTAAAAAAATTAATTAGTTCCTTATTCTTGATTGGTCAAGGAGTTCTACCCACTCAACTCATGGAAGTGTGAAGTGAAGATAAGTTGAATTATGTTAAACAACATATTTCAGATTTCTATTTGGAAACCCTCTGATCTCGGATTGCTGATGCAAAAATAAGAAGGTTTACCCAATGTCAAAAGTAGTTCAACAAGTTGGTTTTGTTAATTCATGGTTGTATCATGAAGAAAGTTGTACTCAAGTTGTTGGTAGAGGACTGCTTCTCAAAATTTTGTGAGTAAACACTCTACACAACCAACTTCATTAAACCTGCCAATCCTCTTCAATCTTGTTTATTCTCGGCTGCAAATGAGAATACATAGGTTTGGGATTGCTCATCGGTTTTCCTCGTGTACAAAAAGTTTTTGATTCTATGCAGGAATTTGTGAATTGTCTCATCAATCTCCACAAATCATGTCTAACTGGGCCGACTATCATGCAACTGAGTATGCCGAGTTGCATGCTGCACAAGCATTGCCACTATATGGTGTACCCAAACCA
This sequence comes from Eremochloa ophiuroides, assembly GCA_038502445.1. Lineage (NCBI taxonomy): Eukaryota > Viridiplantae > Streptophyta > Magnoliopsida > Poales > Poaceae > Eremochloa > Eremochloa ophiuroides. The sequence goes on along the minus strand of JAHLJS010000061.1, from coordinate 10,671 downwards.
TTGCCTTGGATCATGAACTATAGTTTTCAGCTCATTTTGGAAGCATTTACAAGAATCACCTTACTTGAGTAAATGCCTGCCAGAATCTTATGCCTTGGAAGAGAATGGAGTGTAACCATATGCATCTGTATGCCTACACTTGTCACTTGATGTCCTCTGTGCCTTTGAGCACGGAGTGACAGAAAACTTTGTGTAAATAATGAAACTAATCCAGAGTTCTTCCTATCTTTAGCATAGCATACCTCAGGCCAATCAGGAAGAATTGATCAAATCTTGAAATACATATTGAGAGCATATGTGTTTTGTTTTCAAGGATCTTGTTAGAAATGGCGACTGCTATCATTGTTTTCTTACAACAACAGTTATAAAGAGGTTACCTCAGGCTCTACCCAAATGACTGTTGCTACATAGACACGAGGGTTCCCTTATTGATGGACATCAAAAGCACTGAGCCGACAGAGTCAGCTATCGCATTCATCGTTCACTCAACAAACTCAAATAATTAGGTGTGCCATTAGAGAAGAGAAAACTGCACACATGGAATATTATGTAGCTTTCCATCAGACGCCAATTGCTTTGTCTGTAGCCGACATGAACCTTGTATGTTGGTTAGGCAATTTTCTCAGCCTCAGCAAATGTCTGCCTCTTCTATGATCTCACCCCATATGAAAATAGTGGTGTATGCTATATCCACTAGAGAATAAGATGTTTTGAAAACTACTCTTTGACGCTCCAATTCACACACTGTATGTTGAAAGTGCTAATTGGGATGAGTTGTCTTGAAATCCTCCCAAATTAATTGGCAGTGTTATATTGGATTCCTCCCAAAGTAACAATGCTTCATAAAAGTCAATGAAGAAAATTCTTCAACCAAGAGTTAACTTCTAAGAATTCTTGAATGATTGGAAAGTTGACCCACCCATAATGATCTCTCTTGCATTTGCATCCAAGTAAATGGGAGTACATGATCTCTCGGACTAACAACTGAACCAACCTTTATCGTCCGCACTTTATTGTGGGCCATGAGGTGATCACCCCTGCCTATGAGCGCTATGGAATTTTTAACTAGCTTCGTACTAGCACCGCCTTGGAAAAGGGGCTGACATGCTTCTCTACCCTTGAAAGCTCTTACGTTCCGAATCTCGGGACGAGATTCTTTTAAGGGGGGAAGGCTGTAACACCCCAGGTGTTAGTCATGAGCTAACCAGCGAGCGTGGACCTAATCAAGTTATGTCAATAAATGATCTTGATCACTGTCTCACATTCATGTCCATCTACCATGACTATTGGAAGAGTCTCATAAAGATCCAAATCAAGAATCCACTTGAAATAGCAAATCATATGCTTGTTTGGATTTATTGATTTAGGAAAGATGAGCATGCAAAGTCAATCAAATCTTGCAACCTTGACCAAACAACTCTACTTGAACTCTACAACAAAAGTCATGAAGGTTTCATGTTGAGAAAATGTCAAGAAAATACATCAATTGGCCTAAATATCCAAATTGAGCTCTCTAATGATGTTACTTTGACCAAAGTGGAAATATTATTTTGGAGCAAGAAATGAAGTTTGACCCAAAATAAAAGTTACAGATATTTTAGAGTAGAACAAATGTTATTTTTGGACCAAGTCATGATTCAAACTCTAAGTGCCTCAAAAAGTGAACACAAGACAGAAGAAAAATCTAATTTCAGCACTTAGAATAATTCTAAGTCTAAAAATGGTGTTGATTTCATGGCCTTTCCGTGTTCTCCAAATTTCGTTAAGCAACTTGAGTTGGACCAAAAATAGAAGTTGTTACAAACTCTTTGAGGCACAACATATTCAAATTTGAGGTCAATCCGACTTCGTTTGACAAGAGTTGCCACTCGATCTTTGATCGTAATTAGCTTGTTGACAGCATCAACTTTAGAGCTAATTACCCGTTAATACGTTCATCAAATGGCCGAGCTTCCTTAACAAAGATCGTAGGCCATTGCGCAGGCTACCTCTTTTGTTTTGGCGCCCAGGGCAGAATATGCAAGGAAGATGCCGGAATCCACCGCCCAACTCGTCCACTCTCGCACATGCCACGTGTTCGACGTCGGGCTTCAAAGGGGACGCGTGGTCTCCCTGCTCTGTCCGTGCCCCACCATTGCCGGCCGCCCCTGTCCCTTGTCTTAACTCGAAAGGAACCGCACCAGAGAGCCTCAGCTCACTTCTCCATTCGCCCGTCTCGCTCTCTGCTCACTCTCCACTTCACCCTCTCGCCCTCCTTGCTCCCCTCTGCATTCACCCCGGTGAGCAGAGCGCCGCCATGGCCTCCTCGCTGGAGCTCTCTCCATCATGGCCCGCCGCTGCGTGCGCTGCTGCCGCGTGCCCTGCTCGCCTTCCTCACTCTCCCATTCCCTCTTCCACCCCCTTGCCCTCTTCCTCGCTCCCTGCCGAGCGCGCAGCACGCCGCCGCCATTGCCGGCCGGGCGGAGCTCGAGCTCGCCGCTGTCCTCCCTCCTCCGAGCACCCTATGGCCGAGTCCCCTTCACCGTTGTCTTCCTCCGCTCCACGCTGCTCTCCTGAGCCCTCTCTCCGAGCACCTCGTCGCCGGGCTACAGCTCGCCTCGGGCCGCCGCCGCGGCGTGCCGCCGGCGTGCGTGGCTGGGCCGCTGCAGGCCACCTCTCGCCATGCCAAGGGCACCGGCAGGTGCGCTGGCTGCTGGGCTAGCTCTGGCCCCACTTCGCCGCCGCCGGCCGCTCTCCGGCGAGCCCTGGCCGGGCCGGCCATCTCCTCCCCGGCGCCTTCGTCTGTCTGTTCGCGCGGGAGAGAAGGAGAGGAAGAAGAAGGAGAATCCCCTGTGTGCCCTTGCTCTGTGTATGACAAGTGGGGTCCATCGGTCAGCGGGTCCCGCGTGTCAGCGTCGCTAGAGAGTTTGCCGGGTGCATGGACCGTGTGGATCTAGCGAAATCAGGGGTTAAATGTGAATTCGGTTTTCATTTCAGATTTCGTGTTAGATCTTGTAAATTCAATATCTCGAGTTTGGAGCATGCAAAAATGATGAGGCTTGTTTTGTTGGATTCGTGGTAAAGTTTTCTACATGTTAGTACAGTTGGTTGTGTCATGCATGCCTGTATTTATGCTGTAGAAATTCATTATTGAAATGTGGTTTAGAAGTTCATTTAAATTATCCCGATCCACATTTTGAGAAATATGTGTCCAAAAATCATGATTCAAATTTTGTTAGTCTTCTAATGACATGAACTAGCTCATAAAAATATAAAACATATATGTTGTTTACTGTTTTATTGGTGTTTCACATTAATCTTTTTAAATAGAAAATAAATGGTTGAATTGCTTGTTATTTTTGTATCTGAAGTTATATTGCTCCAAATGGCATGAAACTTTAATTGTAGACTCTCTGTATGATGTGTAATGCATGGTTAAAATTTCATGATTTATGGTGCATGTATGACTGAGTTGTTGATTTATCTTCTTTGGTGCATATTAAGTAGATTTAAATACATTATAAATAATATATTGTGGTAAAAATGGAAAATGGTGTTCCACTACCTTTGTATGATATTGTGCTAACCTGAGAAAACATAATATGGCCATGTTGTTGCAGAAAGTATTGAGTTTCACATTTATCTTACTCTCCAATGAATTGTTGCATTATAAATTTGTTTATTTTGTGGTAATTAAATTATAACACCTGAGCATGTGAAATTCGTACCTTGGTCATGATTTGTAATCACCTAGCTCTCATAAAAGTTTGGGACTCATTTGAGATGTTTACCATATAACTTAAGTAATTAAATAATGGGTTTTTATGTAATAATGAGTGAATAATTAAAGACAAATGAATGCATATATGTTTCTTGTGATTCCTTAACATGCTTTGGTCTGAGATGAGTCTTGTATGACCATGTAATCATGTTTGGAGCTATCTAAATAGCTCATTCCTATGTGTGCTTAGGTGATAAATAAGGGAAAAGCATGTTTTGCTTATATGCTGAAAATGGCTGCAGGCATAGTCCCTGTTGTTGTGGTGTTTTCTCCATGAAAATGATGTTTCATGTAAATGTGTTCTATATAAAAGTTGTAGCCAACTTCTATATCTAGATTTTCCTAAAATTTCTTGGTTATAGGCCTGATAGTTTAGGAGTTATGGCTTTTGGAAGTCTACTGTCAGGTTTGGATTGTTTTCTGTCCAGATCTGATTGTTTGCCTTGTTTGCCTAGGTTAAGCTTTGAATCACACCTTGGTGATAATAGAAGGGTTTTAGTAAATTTCACTGTCTTTCCAAATTTTCTAGGATCATCCCTTTTGGTGGTATAAATCTCTAGTTTTGATTGTTTGAAGTGGGAGGACAGAATCTGTCCAAGTCTGGACAGAGCTGTCTTCTTTGTGTTGTTTGACCTGTATATGAATTAAATCATCTGAAGAGGATAATACCAAAGTTGTAGACGATTTCAATAGCTTTTCAGAAAGGCTTAGATCACCCTGGTTGGATGTGTATAGCTTGGGTTATGGTTAAATCTTATACTTGCTGTCCTGCTGCCCATAAACTGCATGTGTGGGATTATGATTTCTTTGACCTTACTTTGCTTGGCGTGATTGTTAGCTTATGATTCAGTGATGGTAGATTAACATGCCTTGTATTACTTCATTTTATTCATATATGTGCATTGTGCATCTCATTTAGGTACGATAGATGAACACGTGAACATGAAGGACATGATGATGGAACTAACCACAAGACGGTGTGGTGGACTAATCACGAAGGTGGAAGGACTAATCGAGTGCTTGGATGGGAAATGCTCGTCGAACAAGTGTCATCTAACAAACACTAACTTAGTGTTGAACCCCAGGCAAGCCCCGGAGCATCCCTAAGCCTCCACCTATCTCTTTTTATAAATGCACCGGTCTTTATTAAATCGTATGTTTGTGCATTTAAGTATAGGAGTTGGTTTGAAACCCTTGCTGCATATCTACCTTGTCTACTATATATGTGAACCTGATACTATTACTAGACAGGTGACCGATCTTATGCTTAGCCCTGCTTAGACCGGTAGAAGTCGGGTGATTTCCTGTCATCCGCGAGAAAGTCGGGTGATTTCCTGTCATCCGCGAGTGTAGGTGGTGACTGACGAGATCCACATGGTTGGCTATATGTGTCACCATGCCACAATGAAATAATGAGAGAATCAAGGCTAGGTAGCGGGGAGCTGCATGACATGGGTCATGTTGACTTCGGTGCTGCTTGCGGCCGACTAGTACTGAGGCCACCAGACATTAGTTGAGATTGAAAGACGTCATCACATAGCTGGCCAGATAAGTCGTTCTGACCACGAAGCCGAGTATTTCTTTCTGAGCCGGGAATTGGGCGTGATAAGGCAGACATATTCTGGAGGTGGGAAGGATGTGCGGAGACACCATCTTACCAAGGGCAGGTCAGGGACCTGATGCATCCTGGAAGTGGGTTTGTCTCTGAGAATATGGACCCCTCCAATCCCGCGATACATATTATGTCTCAGAAAGATTTAACGGTGGCCCAAGAAGCCAGTGGCTCGGCTGACAGGGTTTGTGATTGGCATATTTGCCAGCTGGTACAATCGATTCGAATCGCCATCTCTCCTGGTTACTGAGAAACTGAACTGATCTTCTGGTGAGGTAGAGGTTAACAACTTGAACGTGATTATTGGTGAGATGAGGTTGATATCTGTGGATATCGGAAATCATATGGTTTATTGATTGTTATAATATCAAGTGATTGCTTAGTATAGCTGCAAACCTTAGCTATAATAGCTGAACTGAAATCGAAGCTGAACAATATCTAAAATTGATAAGTTGAGGAATTATTGTAGTAATGTTTTTTATGCAAAATGTTGCTATCCTCTGAGCTCCACCAAATAAGCTTGCATATCCTTGAGAGTCTTTTTATTTACTTCCTGTCGGGTAAGTCTAGCTGAGTACAATTGAGTACTCAGGGTTTTATTCCCAATGTTGCAGGAGGAATGCTTGGTTGACTAAAGAGTTACTTCTATCCTTCGGGAGAGGAAGACTAGACCTTGGGCAAGGTCATGTTATCTGTCTCATCTATGTTGCTGTGACTGGTCGGTACTTGGCACTGTATTATGAAATTAAGCTTATGTAAAACTATTTCGTTTCCGCTATTGAACTTTATGTAAAAGTTTATCTTGTACTCTGATGTAATTGAAATATGTGCGAATCTATGTATCATGTGTATGTGTACTGCTGAGTTTCTGCGATCCTTGGGGTATGTACTGTGTAAAAGTTTGAAATCCTTCGAGATTTCACGGACTACCGGGTTTATATTGGCCCAAGTGTGGCTTGATAGCTGGGAAAACAGCTGTCGCTGTACTTGTGCTCGTATAAATTGGTCGGTTCTGTTACAGTGACCTAAGGCTACCATCGCGCAGGTATGTCTGGGTTTGTGATTGGCATTTGACACCAGCTGGTTTGCAATCGAGACGAATCGCCATCTCTCCTAGAAAGTGAGAAACTTGGTTGATCTTCTCTCATGGTAGAAATGGATAAGTTTGAACATGAACATGGTTATCAAAGTAAATGCCAAATTGCTATGGTTATATTATATTGCTTCCTTAGAATTAAATCAAGTGCTTGAATTAGATCAGGATTAAGTTATAAGCAAGGAGTTATGACTACTAAAAGCTTGCTAGTAAGTACCATATGACACTAAACTAAAATGGCTTTTTACGCAAATGAGTCAGCCAACTCCACCAAAAAGCCTTGCATATTCCTTGAGAGTCTTTTATTTGGTATGACGGGTAAGTCTTGCGGAGTACAATTATGTACTCAGGGTTTATTCCCTATTGTTGTAGATGGCCAAGTCTTTTATGGCTATTGTAAGAATTGTTTCACCCCGGCCGTGGACGAGGACTGAAGCGTGGGCAGCTTGTGTCTTCGTGTTTAATAGTTATCTTATGTAGCAGTTTGATCCTAAGTATGGCACTGTATATTAAATAAGTATGTTTGTGTAAGACTTGGTTTGTATAACTACCTTGCTTCCGCTAAGTTTGAAACTTATGATGTAATATCTATCTTCGTACTCCAAACCTTGAAGTTAGATAATATGGATGTATGTTGTTGAACTCTGTACGATCTTGGTTGTGTTACCATTTGGTTTGAAATCCTTCGAGATTTCACAGATACCGGGTTTATATGGGCTCAAGTGTGGTTCTTTAGTTGTTTCGACGGCTATCGCCGTACTTGTGCTCTTATAAATTGATCGGTTCTGTCACAAGCTAGATTTGATCTTATCCTGTCTCCTGAAAACCCATATAAATATGCACCTATACCGCCCTCAAATGCCATCCCATCATCATTTCCTTCCTCTCCTCCAAAGAAACTCTCTAGTTTAGATCTAGCAGCAATGGCAGGCGAAGTGGTCATGGGCGCTGACTTCGGCAAGATCCAAGGCGACGACTCGAAGGCCATCATCCTCGCGCAGCCGAAGCCCCTTGCCATCGTGCCACCTAAGCACCTCGCCATCGTGCCACCGAAGCATCTTGCTACGGTGCCCCAGTGGTTCGAGCAAGTCTACTACACACATGCTTAGCCTGCTCTGTGTTGGCGGTCCTTAAGTCACATTTTATAGCACCAATAATAATATAAATCTATGGAACATCATAGAAAAATATTCCTTAATTAACAAGTTCCACGAGTTTTGGTGTTTTTCACTATGTTGTAGGAATATCTGAGTTTTCACAACATAAAGTATCTCAAATAATAAAATGGACTACACCATTGTGGAGAGCTCGTCGCGCTGATCAAAATGCATATATTATTTGCATTATTTGGAGTTCCCAATAAAAAGATATATAAGTTCGAATCCAATTTAGGACTCCACGAGTAGGCTTGAGTATTTTGGCCATAACTCACCCATCCGAACTCCGATTGGGCAGAATCACCAGTCAAAACGAAGCTATCCACGAGGCCCACGTGCTCCCAAAAGTTGGTGGCCAGATGGGCCTACCAGGGGACCGGCCGCCCCCGGGACCGGCCACACCCCTGGTGGGGCCTCTCGGGCCCAGTTTTCTTCTGACAGGTGTTGGGCGGTTCCCCAAGGACGGTCCCACCTACGATCAACACAGATGGCAAGTGGAAACCGCCCTTTGGAGGACGGTTTAGATCTTTCCATGTGAGGATGATCCTTTTGCATAGAACCCCCTCCTCTCAAGCTATAAAAGGAGGCCTCCTCTCTACACCTAGGCATCAATGGATTCACCAACACAAGAGGTCACGATGTAGAGAGGAAGAGCAAGCTCCATTCCATTAGCTTCTAGCTAATTTAGTATAGGGAGTGAGAGAGGGACAAGAGCTGGAGAAAGAGCGGAGTCGAAGCAGTTTTGCCTCCGGGTGGACGAAGTGCCGGGCTTGTCGGCTCTCGATCCAACTTGTACCTCTACGGTCGTCTTGCTACTTGAAGTAAGAAGTTCGTGTTCAACTTTGGTTTGATTCATTAAGCATGTTACTTCCATAAAGCTACTTGTTTGTGGGATCGTCGTTCATCCTTTGGATGGATGCTCTAGTAAGAGGACTCTTGATAGAGACGGATGTTCCTGTACGCCGCTAGAGTAGTAGTCGCCTTCGTAGACGTGGTGTCTAGGTCGGAGTCTACCTTCGTATGTTGCGCGCGCCCACGGGCAGAGGGGTAGGTGGCAGGTGGTGACAGCCCTGTCCACTCGTACCAGCAGCCCCCCACATTCGGACGCGGAATAGCGCTGATACTGGTATCGCCTGGCAGACCAGGTGCGTCAGTGGGCCTGAAGCAAGCAAGTAGTGGGGAAGTTTCCATTGCTTATATGCGTTTGACCTTAGAAGAACCTCTCTACCCAAGCTATCCCTTCCATCTCTCCTGAGTAAACTAGTTTAAGAGACTAAGTACAAACACCGTTCCTCTGGAAAATTACGATACCCTGAATACTTCCGGGTGAAGGCTACAATGGTACTTCCGTGCGCTTGCGGACTTTTCTGCTGACGCTAAGAAGCGCCAACAACCTTTCTGGCGCCGTTGCCGGGGAACGGTTGTCGTATTTATCTCCGAACCTAGTTCACCCGTGTATTCTTGTGTTTTATCAAAAAAAAATCTTTTATCTTTTCTTTTTATAAAAACAAAAATATTCCTTTTTATCTGATCCCTTCACCATGAAGCCAGCTCTAAATTCAAAATTCTTCTGCTTCAAAGGGGGAGTTCTTTGAACCACATTCTTTTTCAAAACCAAAATTTCCATCCAGGTGTGAACCCGACCCGAGATTCAAAGCTATGATTCGGACAAAACCCTTCTTTGGTCACGACAATGAAAATTCTTTTGACCATTTGCAAAAATTTGAGGAATTGTGTTCATGCCTAAGCATTCCTGACAAGACACAAGAAATTTTTAAGTGGAAGTTGTTTCTGTTCTCCCTCAACGGGAAGCAAAACAATGGTACACTGATGCCGTAGAAAGTACGAATGGAGAATTGGATGAACTTAAGATCAAGTTTTATCTTGCATTCTTACCCATGTCTTGTATTGCCACTCTACCAAGGGCAAACTCAATTTTGAGCAAAAAGAAGAAGTCCATAGGTGCAGCCTAGGCCAGGTTTACAATGTTTATACATGCTGACCTAGACTTGTCTTTATCCGATAATGTGCTTTTGCATATCCTTTGTTCGGATCTAGACATAGATGCTGCCCTATGCTTTGACATAACGTTGGAGGGCCGTTTTCATGAAAACCATGACGGAATAGAGGAAAATCCTTGTTTGCATCCTAGAGAAGCACGCTTCTCCCTCATCGTACCCAAACCCCTCCATACAAGGGCATGTCAAGTTCTGAAGAGCCCTCAGCAGCCGAATCCTTTCCCTTGCCACCCTTTGATTCATTTGTTGAGCCCTCACCCGAACCAAGAACATCGAAGGAAGGAATGTTTTATCCTTCGGAGTTCGCTATCAAAATTTGAGGATTATGGCAAAACTTTGAAACATTTCTTGGCACAAAATTCTGACATTTCTTAGGAAGTCTCCCCTAATGCTGAGTCATCCAAAGTACGGTTGTTGCTTGTTGGAAGTGAAACATTCTTCTGAAGAAATTTATACTCTTTCACCTCCCACAACCATGTCTTGCTCATTGAGGGGGCCTTCCGTGAAAGACCTACACAACCTCACAGTTGGGACTACTTTCATTCTAGCAGAAACCCTTTTAGGGTGATATGCCGCTAGTCCCGACCGACAAACTTTTCAGAAGTCCATCCGGACTCATCTGTGAGTTTTGTGGGATTGTTAGGGTTGTGTCATTGGAAATTAACGAAACCGAAGTTTCTTATACTTCCTCATCTATGCCATCCTCAATTTTGATCTTCTCATAGGGCACCCTCTTGAAAATCTCGATGAGAAGTTTGAAAGTTTTGCTTCTGCCAGCCATAGCACTTTCTCGAAAACCTAAAGGCGAAGCAAAGTTACTTGTTCGAGCATGCGAATCCTTCTCCTGCGCCCGTGCTCGAACAAGATGCATGTCCCTCTGGCCATCAATAACATTGTTCTCGATAATGGTCAAGGTTGAGTGATCATCCTCCATGATATATCTTTTGAGAATGAAAACATCCGTGCCACGGACATGCCCGAAGCAATAACTCTAGAGCCAAGAAGGGGCCCGCCAACAAGCATGGTTT
>JAHLJS010000060.1:354152-371520 GCA_038502445.1 Eremochloa ophiuroides | reverse complement strand
TGGAACAATGTTCATGTTGGTGAAATTCCCAAAATACCCCTCTAGCTCATAGTTGACTAGAGAGCCCTTTAAAAGCTATTCTGTTTGACCAAACAAGAAGGGCATTTTAGAGATTCTGCATGTCAGTGCACCCTTAATCAAAGTTGTGTAGAATTTTATAAGCAACAAACTTTATTTTTGGGTCAACTCATGAAAATGAGTGGAAGAAGGTCAAAAAGTTGAATTAGTGCAGATTTGGAGCTGTTTTGGAAGTTTTCAAATTTTCCTAAGTCTAAACCGGTTTTCAGTTTCGGTGTACCCCTGTTCATTGACTTGTATCTCTCAATCCAGACCGAACTAGAGTAAAGTGTCTTAATATGAAATGATCTACTCGTATAGCTCTTCAATCCATAGTAGTGAAGTTTTCGCTGAAACGCCCTGGATCGCGAGTTATAGATCGATAAAAATCGAGTTTCAGTCGGGTCCGCGGAAACTGAATCGGAGCCGATTCAGTTCGACCCTCGGGCGAATCGCGAGCGAGTCGCGCGACCGCGTCAGGCCTCGGCCGCCAGATGGCGCCGTACGCCGTCGTTGCTGCCGCGCGGTCGGCTTACAAAGGGGAACACGCAACGCTGTCTCCCGCACGCTCGCCCTCACTCTCCCTGCTCTCTCGCCCTCTGTTCGCTCGCTGCTCTCCTCTTTCCCCTCCGCCGTCGCCATTTCCGCCGTCGCCATTCCGCCGCGACCGCCGCGGTGAAATCCGCCGCCACCGAGCCGTCTCCGACCGCGCCACCCTCGGCGCAGCTGCGGCTTGCTCTGCTCTTCGTTTCCGACCCGTTGCCGACCTCAGCCGACCTAAGGTACAGCTCCAGCGAGCTTCTCGCCGTCCGCCATTGCCGGAGCGCCGCCGAGCTCTCGGGTCGCCGTGACGAGGGCGATGCCGGGGTCGGCTTCCCTCTCTTTTGCTCGTCTAAGAGTCTCCGTTAGCCGTAGATCCTTTCCACACCGTCGGTTAGATCTACCTCGCCGTGGTTTCGCCGGAACCCGAGTTCGCCGTGAAACCGCTCGCCACCGTGCCGCCATGCGAGCGCGGTCAGTGAGTTTCCGTGCGCAATAGTTCGATTAGTCGCGCGCACAGGTCCGCTAGGGTTGCAGGAACACGGAACGAGGCCGAGCCGCGCGAGCAACGGCCGGAATCGGCCGGCGCAAGTTCGCCGGACCACCGCCGTCCGCCATTGCCGCCATCGAGCTCGCTCCGGTGGAGTACGACCCTCGGCAGTTCGTCCATCGGGTTCGCCTCGTTGCCGCGAGTCGGTAGGTAGCCTCGGCGTCGCCGGAGACCTCGCCGTCGGCGAGCTCTCGCCGGTCAGCGCCGGCGGCTCTGTTTCCTCTCTCTGACGCGTGGGGTCGGGTCGACCCCGAGGCCCGCGAGTCAGCCGTTCAGGTGCGCCTCTGGTTCGCTGAGCCGGGTGCACGTAGCAGTTCTATCGGGTTTAGGTTTTTGATTTTATAAAAGGAATTTCCAGAAAATGTGTAAAACCTTCCAAAATTCATATCTGGAGCTAGGAATGTCCAATGGGGGTGAACCAAATTTTGTTGTGTTTGTATTTCTGAGCTCTATCAAGGAAAAATATAAAATGTACTTTTTGAATACTTTTTGTGTGCAGTTATAATTAAATTGTTAATTGCTTGTAAACTTGATAAATGCATAAGTAATTACAGGAATGTGCTAAAAATGTGATTCCACTTGCATTCATCTTGTTTAGGGAAGTAGAATCTATGAAAAATATGTTTGCTGGTGTTTCACTGTTATTTATGTGATGTCTAGTATAATGTGCCTTTTATGCTTTAATCTTGCAAAAATCACCATGCTTAATGTGTTAAGGTTATGGACATGAATATTTTTCCTGGGCTATGTTATGTTGGAAAGAAGCTAAGAAAATTAGGAAATCTGTTGTTTGATACTTTTCGCTGTGTTAAGTATTTTCCATTGCTTAAAAGGCTGGTTGCTTGTTATTTTTGTGTAGACTGTTATACTTGTCCAAATGACTTGAAATTTTGTCAGTAGGCTAATCTGGATGTGTAATAGCTACTGTAATTTCTATGGATTTTTCTGGTCACAGTAAGCAGTAGGTCCAGTTATAGGCTAGGGTTTATTTAATTGTTTCTAAGCAAATATCTTTTGGTTGTGGTAGGTTAGTTGATGCATGTTAATTATTAAGTGCAGGTTGTAGACCTCTCACCCGGGACGAGAAATTGTTCTATGCTTTGCTTAAGAAGGGTGAGTATGAGTTGGTTGTCTAGGAAAGAAATAAATGAGTGTGGATTGTTAAACTGATTGCATATCATGGGTTAATTCGTGCATCTCTATCTTGCATTTCATGTGCATTCTCAGTTCTCATATATGCATATCATGCATACAGGATCGCCGGGAGGAGTGACACTGCTGCAATTCGATCCACCGGAGGAGGGAGTTCCGCCGGAGATTGAAGTGCCCGAGGTTTCCGAAGGACAAGAAGAAGAGGTTGAACTTCCGGAGTGCCCGGATCACCAACCCGCAAACTTTGTGAAAGGCAAGCCCCGGAGCATTCCTAAGTCTCCACCTACTCTTTTTACAAATACACTGGTCTTTATTAAATCGTATGATTGTGCACTTAAGTATAGGAGTTGATATGATACCGTTGCTGCATTTATTCCTTGTCCACTTATACTTGATCCTGAAGTTATTACTAGACAAGGGGATGGGTTCGATCCTATGCTTAGCCATGCTTAGACCGGTAGAAGTCGAGGGATTTCCTGTCCTTCGCGAGCATAGGTGGTTACTAATGATGATGGGGTTGGATTCCACATGATGGACTATATGTGCCACCATGCCACAGTGTCTAATGAGAGAATCAAGGCTAGGTAGCGGGGAGCCGCATGACATGGTTGAGGTCATGCCGTCTTCGGTGCTGCTTGCGGCCGACTAGGACTGAGGCCACCAGACATCAGTTGAGATTGAAGGACGTCGTCACATAGCTGGCCAGATAAGTCGTTCTGACCGCGAAGCCGAGTATTTCTTTCTGAGCCGGGAATTGGTGCGACTAGGCAGACATATTCTGGAGGTAGGAAGTATGTGCGGAGACACCATCTTACCAAGGGCAGGTCAGGGACCTGATGCATCCTGGAAGTGGGTTGGTCTCTGAGAATATGGTCCCCGCCAAGCCCGCGACATATTGTGACTCAGAAAGATTTAACGGTGGCCCAAGAAGCCAGTGGCTCGGCTGACAGGGTTTGTGATTGGCATGTTTGCCAGCTGGTACAATCGATTCGAATCGCCATCTCTCCTGGTTAGTGAGAAACTGAACTGATCTTCTGGTGAGGTAGAGGCTAATAACTTGAACATAATGATTATGGTGAGATGAGGTTGATATCTGTGGATATCGGAAATCATATGGTTTTATTGATTGCTACAATATTCAGTGAATGCTTAGTATAGTGGCTAATCCTAGTAAATAGTTTAACTGAAATCGAAGCTTATCACAATTAAAATGATTAAGTTGAGGTTCTACTGTAAGTAATGCTTTGATGCAAAAATGATGCTACCCTCTGAGCTCCACCAAATAAGCCTTGCATATCCTTGAGAGTCTTTTTATTTACTCCCTGTCGGGTAAGTCTAGCTGAGTACAATTGAGTACTCAGGGTTTTATTCCCATTGTTGCAGATGGTGTAGTTTTCTACGCGTATTGCAGGAACTGCTTCACCCCTGCGGGCGAAGAAGACTAGACCCGAGGGCGGGGTCATTATCTATCTTTAGTTGTTGTAAGAATGCTGTGACGGGGTCATGTGATGGTACTCGTATTCGAACTCTGTGGTGTAAAACTATATTGACTTCCGCTACTACCCTATTTGTGTAAAAGACTATGTTGTACTCTGATGTTTAAATTCGGTTGCGAACTTATGTGTCATGTGATCGGGTATTGCTGAATGAATGATCCTTGGGGTATGAAATGTTTGAAATCCTTCGAGATTTCCGGACTACCGGGTTTATATTGGCTCAAGTGCGACTGGATTGCGGCGAAAATGCGATCGTTGTACTTGTGCTCGTATAAATTGGTCGGTTCTGTGACAGCTGGTACCAGAGCATAATTCAGCATATACCGTCACTTGACTATTTAAAAACTAAAAGAGTTTTGAGTTTTACAAACTAATTGCCAACTGATAGTGTGTATAGGTGATTTAAACCAAGTGTTTGCAAAACTTATGAGTACCAATGACCAAGTCCTATAGCCCTATGTATATGTGGTAATTAGGTGGCTTATGTAAGTACTGACTTGGGGGAAATTGCATCATATTTCTATTTGTGGTTCATTTGGTTTTATCGTGCGGATAATCATGAACTGTCGGTTTCTTATTGCTTCTTAAGGGTCAATGTACCACGTCGCCTACGGTAAGGTGAGATGTGAGTGTAAGATCGAACAACCATCGATCGATGGTGAGTGTATGATTACTGAAGTGAGTACATGTTATCCATATGTGTACTTATGGAAGTAAGGTGGAGTAATTAATTTTTGGGGTCGCAAATGTTCATGGGAACATTTCCGGCAAAAAGTGCTTCTTGTTGCCCTGCATACATTGGGATTGAGCTGAAATGAATCTTCTGCAGGTACACTAACCACGCAAAACGTATAGCACGGTTAGTTACGTATATGAGAGCACGTGGTATGCCACCGACTATAACGTTAGTTAAAATATATTATGTGTGAGGTCGTTGGCACGTGCATGCATCATGATCATGAAATTAATTTAAGCTATCTGTACTATTTCCTTCCCTATGGTAAAATTTGTGCTGTCCTATCTTATTCTAAATGCTGAAAGATGTTGTAATGTACCAGATGGCAGCTGAAGGTGAGCCGCAGAGTGGTCAGTTTCTGGAGCAGTTTGGCACACCCACTGTGCTATGGAGGTTGTTGCAGTCGGTGGGATATGCAGAGCCACCACTGTATTTCTGGAAGCCAGCGCAAACCATGGTGCAGCCTTGGTTTGATGTTTGGGTGACTATCCCTGTGCTTGAAAGGGGTTGGCCGTTTCCAGGAATAAAGGTGGAAGTTGACATGAGGACGCCATGGGATGGTGCGCAGCTTGCAGCTTTTGAGGTGTTGACGGATATTTGCAGCCGGTTCAACAAGAGAGCTGATTTGGGGCCAGCAAATGTTTTTCCCAGGGTGGATGCTTCTCAGGGTGAGTGGGCTCAGTCTAGCCAAGCTTCTTTAGAGCGAGGCAGGGACGAGCGTGCTCATAGCACGGGTGCTTCTATGAGTGCTATGTTTGCTGTCCTGAGGATGCATTATTCCACTAGGGATGGTTGGATGAAGTGCATTGAAGCCCTGCATGATGCTGTGGAGAAGAAGTTAGAAGCTGAAGAGTGGGCACGTATGGCTCGTCGTAGCTCAGATGACTTGGTGGTAGCTCTCACTGCCTGTCGCAATGAGTTGTTACGATGCACTGGCGCCTTGTTGGCAGCTGATCGCCGTGTCGAGGTGCTTGAGAGGGAGAATGCAGATCTTCGCCGCCAGCTTGACAATCGCAATATGAGTTTGACACGTCAGCGCACTGAGTTTCTGCAAGAGTTGCGTGCTAGTCAGCAGCAAGTTTGGGAGTTGCAGCAGGATGTTCATCGTCTGAACAACCGTGCTGATCCGTTTCATCCTCCGGGTGCAGCGGAGTTTGCTCCTGAGATCTTCATTGCAGCTGATGATGGTGAAGCAAGTGAGGAAGAAGAGGAAGAAGACCCCGAGGAGATCGTGCCTATTGACGAGAGTGATGACCATGGTGGGAACGTGTCCGGCGTGGACAGTGACCACGATGACTAGGCTTTTTCTAGTGATCTTGCCATGATCGGCACCCTTTTGTATTGGGAAAACCTTTAATGTCATGTAATGGGTAGAACCTGAATTGTAATGAGAGAACCCTGTGTGTTCAGGGCTGGAACCATCAAACTTTTAATTAAGTAATGGTAACTTATGCAGCTTGAAAACCCTTTTTGGTTGTGCCTTGTTATTGTGCGGTTGTGTGATGATTATTGAATTATTGTGCCGTTTGTTGGTTATCAAAAATGATCATTGATATCTTTTGGGCATAATCTTTCGGTTATCTTTGACATAACTGACACTTAACAATGGTTGTTGCGTGTTGCTACAGATGGCACCTCATACCCGTCGTCATGGGTCAACCAGTGGTGGTGGGAACGAACATGAAGATGAGGAGTTGCCGCCTCCTCCACCGCGTACCCAGGAACAAATGCTTGCTCAGTTCTTGGACACCCAGCAAGCGATTTTGCAGCAGATGGTTGCTAGTAACAACCACAATCGCGATCGAGGTGGACGCCGCGGAAACGATGAGGACCAATACAGTAACTATAAGGACTTCATGGACACTAAGCCTCCGGTATTCAAGCAGGCCGTAGAGCCGCTGGAAGCTGATGAGTGGTTAAACACTATTGAACAGTCATTCTCTGTGCTGCGATTGACTGAAACCATGAAGGCTAGCTTTGCTGCTATGTTACTGCAAGGCCAAGCTGGAATATGGTGGGCCAATCGTAAGACCGCCTACCCCGTGGTCGCTGATATCACCTGGGAGCAGTTCACCAGGGATTTCAGGGGGCATTTCATTCCAGCAGGCTTGATCAAGATGAAGGTCAATGAATTCATGCAGCTTACTCAGGGTACCAAGACCCTCACTCAGTATCATCATGCCTTTAACAATCTGT
The DNA here is from genome assembly GCA_038502445.1 of Eremochloa ophiuroides. NCBI lineage: Eukaryota > Viridiplantae > Streptophyta > Magnoliopsida > Poales > Poaceae > Eremochloa > Eremochloa ophiuroides. The sequence continues at coordinate 364,793 of JAHLJS010000060.1, read as the reverse complement.
CGAGGTATGCCCCGTGGATGGTAGATACAGATGAAAAGAAGATTGAAACCTTCAAGAGAGGTCTTAGTACCAAGCTTATGAAGACTCTGGCGAACAACGCTCGTACAACTTTTAACGAGTTCATCAGTGAAGCTTATATCCAAGAGAAACAGAACAACTTGCACACTGCTTCCAAGGGAGGCAAGAGGCCATTTGAAGGAAGCTCTTCTCAGTCAAGGACTCCAACAGCTAGTCGTGCGGTGGCAAATCGCCCTGCTTACCGTCCGGCTGTTCCTGGAGCAAAATTCAGACCCCCTCCAAAGAAGCAGCCAGCGCCTCAGCGCTACAAGAAAGGTTTCACAGTGCCTTTGAACAAGAACAATGCTCCTCCCAGCAACGCCGTTCCAGTGAGGACCAACCAAGGTCTGGGGCCATGCTTTAACTGTGGCCAACAGGGACATCTTGCTCGTTATTGTCCTCATCCCAGGCAGGGTCGTGTCCATCACACTACTGCGGAGGAACTTCCGGAAGGTGAACCAGTCACCGCGGGTATGTTTTCTGTGAATCAGCATCCTGCTATTGTTTTGTTTGACTCTGGATCGTCGCATTCTTTCGTGAGTCAAGCATTTGCACAAAAGCATGCATTACCAATTGTTGAGTTGAGCCATAGTTTCCGGATAACTTCAGCTGGGGCTGAAATTTGTACGCGTCATGGTGTCGGGGATGTGACCATCGAGATTGGTAATCGGGTTTTCATCAGTAGTCTTATTGTGCTACCAGGGTTGAGTCTGGATGTTATTTTGGGAGTTAGTTGGATGGACAAGCGGGGTGCGGTGTTGGACGTCCCTAACCGGATGTTGACACTGAGGGAACCCCAAGGTGAAGGCACTTTTCAGGTTCATCTGCCCCGTAGGGGAGATCTTTTTAGTCTCTCTTTCTCAGTTGAGGCCGTGACACTTCAGAGCATCCCTGTAGTGTGTGAGTTTCCTGATGTCTTTCCTGATGATCTACCTGGACTTCCTCCTGATCGAGATGTGGAGTTTGCAATAGAACTTATTCCCGGTACGGCCCCTATTTCTCGAAGGCCATATAGAATGCCTCCTCATGAATTAGCTGAACTCAAGAAACAACTCCAGGAGTTATTGGACAAAGGGTTCATTCGCCCTAGTTCTTCTCCGTGGGGCTGTCCTGCAATCTTTGTTAAGAAGAAGGATGAAACTTTACGTATGTGTGTGGACTATAGGCCACTAAATGCTGTGACAATTAAGAACAAGTATCCTCTACCTCGTATTGATATCTTGTTTGATCAATTGTCCAAGGCCAAGGTTTTCTCCAAAATTGATCTGAGATCTGGGTATCACCAAATTAAGATCAGACCACAAGATATTCCCAAGACGGCTTTCTCCACTCGGTATGGCTTGTATGAGTATTTGGTTATGTCTTTTGGATTAACCAATGCTCCTGCACATTTCATGTATCTAATGAATTCGGTATTCATGCCTGAGTTGGATAAGTTCGTGGTAGTCTTTATTGACGATATTCTGGTGTACTCTGAGAGCATGGAGGATCATGCTGAACACTTGAGGATAGTCTTGACTAGACTCAGGGAGCATAAGCTGTATGCTAAGTTCAGCAAGTGTGAGTTTTGGTTGACTAAGGTACCTTTTCTGGGCCATATCTTATCTGCTGAAGGTATTTCTGTAGATCCGTCAAAAGTTCAGCAGGTGTTGGATTGGCAGTCACCAACAAATGTGTCTGAGGTTCGTAGCTTTCTGGGATTAGCTGGGTATTATCGCCGCTTTATTCAGGACTTCTCTAAAATAGCTAAACCTATGACCAAGCTATTGCACAAAGATACCAAGTTTGTGTGGAGTGGGGAGTGTGAAACAGCTTTTCGCACCTTGCAAACGTTGTTGACCACTGCTCCAGTTCTTGCACAACCTGATATTGAAAGGCCTTTTGATGTGTACTGCGATGCTTGTGGCACTGGGTTAGGATGTGTTCTCATGCAAGAAGGCCGAGTCATTGCTTATGCCTCGCGTCAACTGAGAAAACATGAGCAAAACTATCCTACTCATGATTTGGAACTTGCCGCTGTAGTTCATGCATTGAAGATTTGGCGCCACTATTTGATGGGTCACAAATGTCATATCTATTCCGATCACAAGAGTCTCAAGTACATTTTCACTCAGCCTGAGTTGAACATGAGGCAAAGAAGGTGGTTGGAGTTGATCAAAGACTATGATCTAGAAGTACACTATCATCCGGGCAAGGCCAATGTCGTAGCCGATGCCTTGAGCCGAAAGTCTCATTGCAATGTATTGCAGCCTTTGCTAGCAGATGGGTTCAATCTTGTGCATCCAGTGGTGTTGAATAATATTACTCTCAGTTGTACTTTGGAAAGCAAGATTATTGAAGGTCAGAAAACAGATCCCGGCATATATCATATCAAGAGGAAGATGAAAGAACAAGAAATGCTTCATTTCCGAGTAGATGAAAAAGGTATATTGTGGTTCAAGGATCGATTGGTAGTACCGAAAGACCGTGAGTTGAGGAATCAGATTATGGATGAGGCTCATTTGTCCAAGTTGTCTATCCATCCTGGTAGTAGTAAGATGTATCAAGACTTGAAACCTAGGTTCTGGTGGACCAAAATGAAGAAGGAAATTGCAGCCTATGTGGCCAAGTGTGATACCTGTTGTCGCGTGAAGGCTATTCATCTTAAGCCAGCAGGCCTATTGCAACCCTTACCAGTTCCAGGTTGGAAATGGGATGAGATAACCATGGATTTCATATCTGGGTTACCTCTAACGCAAAAAGGCCACGATTCTATTTGGGTGATCGTAGATCGATTGACTAAGATTGCACATTTCTTACCAGTTCGAACTACAGATCGTCCTCATCAGTTGGCACAGCTCTACTTTGCTCAGATACTTCGGTTACATGGTGTGCCGAGGACGATAGTTTCCGACAGAGGCCCGCAATTTATTGCACGCTTCTGGGAGCATCTACACAAGTGTTTGGGAACCAATTTGGTTCGCAGCTCAGCTTATCATCCTCAAACTTCTGGTCAGACTGAAAGGGTAAATCAAATTCTTGAAGATATGTTGAGGGCTTGTGTTCTATCGTCTAAAGGTTCGTGGGAAGAATGGTTGCCTTTGGCCGAGTTCTCATACAACAATAGCTATCAAGAGAGTATTCAAATGGCTCCTTTTGAAGCTTTGTATGGGCGCAAATGTAGAACTCCTCTCAATTGGGTTGAATCAGGCGAAAGGAGATATTACGGGATTGACTTTGTGAAAGAGGCCGAAGAGAGAGTGCATACCATTCAAACACATCTCAAAGCCGCTCAGACTCGTCAAAAGAGCTATGCGGACAAGCGAAGAAGGCCATTGGAATTTGAAGTGGGTGACTATGTATACTTGAAAGTGTCACCTATGAAAGGCGTGCAACGCTTCGGAGTGAAACGAAAGTTAGCTCCAAGGTTTGTAGGTCCTTTTCAAATTCTGGAAAGAAGTGGGAAGGTAGCATACAAGTTACGGTTGCCACCACACATGTCCACTATCTTCAATGTGTTTCATATATCTCAACTCAAGAAATGTTTACGAGTACCGGAAGAGCAAGTAGATTTTGGTGATATCAAGTTGAAATCAGATTTGACCTATGAAGAAAAGCCTATTGAAGTAATAGATTACAAAGAAAGAATCACCCGTAGCCGAGTGATCAAGTTCTATAAGGTGGTGTGGAACAACCAAAGTTATTGGGATGCGACTTGGGAGCGAGAAGATTACCTCAAGGAAGTCTATCCGTCTTTCTTTAAACAATGGTAATTAACTCTAATCTCGGGGACGAGATTCTTTTAAGGGGGGAGGGCTGTAACACCCTAGTGTTAGTTACTATTTTCACACTTGCATTTGCATGTCATCAAGCATAGATCATGTCATTGCATGCATTATTATCATTGCATTTGATTTGATTCCCTTTTATTGCTATATGTTTGTTTATATGTCCATATTATGCAAAATGTGTTGACATGCAAATGTGATGCTTGTTTACGGTTCTAAATGCTTTATACATGTTTAGGATAACATTTGGAACAATGTTCATGTTGGTGAAATTCCCAAAATACCCCTCTAGCTCATAGTTGACTAGAGAGCCCTTTAAAAGCTATTCTGTTTGACCAAACAAGAAGGGCATTTTAGAGATTCTGCATGTCAGTGCACCCTTAATCAAAGTTGTGTAGAATTTTATAAGCAACAAACTTTATTTTTGGGTCAACTCATGAAAATGAGTGGAAGAAGGTCAAAAAGTTGAATTAGTGCAGATTTGGAGCTGTTTTGGAAGTTTTCAAATTTTCCTAAGTCTAAACCGGTTTTCAGTTTCGGTGTACCCCTGTTCATTGACTTGTATCTCTCAATCCAGACCGAACTAGAGTAAAGTGTCTTAATATGAAATGATCTACTCGTATAGCTCTTCAATCCATAGTAGTGAAGTTTTCGCTGAAACGCCCTGGATCGCGAGTTATAGATCGATAAAAATCGAGTTTCAGTCGGGTCCGCGGAAACTGAATCGGAGCCGATTCAGTTCGACCCTCGGGCGAATCGCGAGCGAGTCGCGCGACCGCGTCAGGCCTCGGCCGCCAGATGGCGCCGTACGCCGTCGTTGCTGCCGCGCGGTCGGCTTACAAAGGGGAACACGCAACGCTGTCTCCCGCACGCTCGCCCTCACTCTCCCTGCTCTCTCGCCCTCTGTTCGCTCGCTGCTCTCCTCTTTCCCCTCCGCCGTCGCCATTTCCGCCGTCGCCATTCCGCCGCGACCGCCGCGGTGAAATCCGCCGCCACCGAGCCGTCTCCGACCGCGCCACCCTCGGCGCAGCTGCGGCTTGCTCTGCTCTTCGTTTCCGACCCGTTGCCGACCTCAGCCGACCTAAGGTACAGCTCCAGCGAGCTTCTCGCCGTCCGCCATTGCCGGAGCGCCGCCGAGCTCTCGGGTCGCCGTGACGAGGGCGATGCCGGGGTCGGCTTCCCTCTCTTTTGCTCGTCTAAGAGTCTCCGTTAGCCGTAGATCCTTTCCACACCGTCGGTTAGATCTACCTCGCCGTGGTTTCGCCGGAACCCGAGTTCGCCGTGAAACCGCTCGCCACCGTGCCGCCATGCGAGCGCGGTCAGTGAGTTTCCGTGCGCAATAGTTCGATTAGTCGCGCGCACAGGTCCGCTAGGGTTGCAGGAACACGGAACGAGGCCGAGCCGCGCGAGCAACGGCCGGAATCGGCCGGCGCAAGTTCGCCGGACCACCGCCGTCCGCCATTGCCGCCATCGAGCTCGCTCCGGTGGAGTACGACCCTCGGCAGTTCGTCCATCGGGTTCGCCTCGTTGCCGCGAGTCGGTAGGTAGCCTCGGCGTCGCCGGAGACCTCGCCGTCGGCGAGCTCTCGCCGGTCAGCGCCGGCGGCTCTGTTTCCTCTCTCTGACGCGTGGGGTCGGGTCGACCCCGAGGCCCGCGAGTCAGCCGTTCAGGTGCGCCTCTGGTTCGCTGAGCCGGGTGCACGTAGCAGTTCTATCGGGTTTAGGTTTTTGATTTTATAAAAGGAATTTCCAGAAAATGTGTAAAACCTTCCAAAATTCATATCTGGAGCTAGGAATGTCCAATGGGGGTGAACCAAATTTTGTTGTGTTTGTATTTCTGAGCTCTATCAAGGAAAAATATAAAATGTACTTTTTGAATACTTTTTGTGTGCAGTTATAATTAAATTGTTAATTGCTTGTAAACTTGATAAATGCATAAGTAATTACAGGAATGTGCTAAAAATGTGATTCCACTTGCATTCATCTTGTTTAGGGAAGTAGAATCTATGAAAAATATGTTTGCTGGTGTTTCACTGTTATTTATGTGATGTCTAGTATAATGTGCCTTTTATGCTTTAATCTTGCAAAAATCACCATGCTTAATGTGTTAAGGTTATGGACATGAATATTTTTCCTGGGCTATGTTATGTTGGAAAGAAGCTAAGAAAATTAGGAAATCTGTTGTTTGATACTTTTCGCTGTGTTAAGTATTTTCCATTGCTTAAAAGGCTGGTTGCTTGTTATTTTTGTGTAGACTGTTATACTTGTCCAAATGACTTGAAATTTTGTCAGTAGGCTAATCTGGATGTGTAATAGCTACTGTAATTTCTATGGATTTTTCTGGTCACAGTAAGCAGTAGGTCCAGTTATAGGCTAGGGTTTATTTAATTGTTTCTAAGCAAATATCTTTTGGTTGTGGTAGGTTAGTTGATGCATGTTAATTATTAAGTGCAGGTTGTAGACCTCTCACCCGGGACGAGAAATTGTTCTATGCTTTGCTTAAGAAGGGTGAGTATGAGTTGGTTGTCTAGGAAAGAAATAAATGAGTGTGGATTGTTAAACTGATTGCATATCATGGGTTAATTCGTGCATCTCTATCTTGCATTTCATGTGCATTCTCAGTTCTCATATATGCATATCATGCATACAGGATCGCCGGGAGGAGTGACACTGCTGCAATTCGATCCACCGGAGGAGGGAGTTCCGCCGGAGATTGAAGTGCCCGAGGTTTCCGAAGGACAAGAAGAAGAGGTTGAACTTCCGGAGTGCCCGGATCACCAACCCGCAAACTTTGTGAAAGGCAAGCCCCGGAGCATTCCTAAGTCTCCACCTACTCTTTTTACAAATACACTGGTCTTTATTAAATCGTATGATTGTGCACTTAAGTATAGGAGTTGATATGATACCGTTGCTGCATTTATTCCTTGTCCACTTATACTTGATCCTGAAGTTATTACTAGACAAGGGGATGGGTTCGATCCTATGCTTAGCCATGCTTAGACCGGTAGAAGTCGAGGGATTTCCTGTCCTTCGCGAGCATAGGTGGTTACTAATGATGATGGGGTTGGATTCCACATGATGGACTATATGTGCCACCATGCCACAGTGTCTAATGAGAGAATCAAGGCTAGGTAGCGGGGAGCCGCATGACATGGTTGAGGTCATGCCGTCTTCGGTGCTGCTTGCGGCCGACTAGGACTGAGGCCACCAGACATCAGTTGAGATTGAAGGACGTCGTCACATAGCTGGCCAGATAAGTCGTTCTGACCGCGAAGCCGAGTATTTCTTTCTGAGCCGGGAATTGGTGCGACTAGGCAGACATATTCTGGAGGTAGGAAGTATGTGCGGAGACACCATCTTACCAAGGGCAGGTCAGGGACCTGATGCATCCTGGAAGTGGGTTGGTCTCTGAGAATATGGTCCCCGCCAAGCCCGCGACATATTGTGACTCAGAAAGATTTAACGGTGGCCCAAGAAGCCAGTGGCTCGGCTGACAGGGTTTGTGATTGGCATGTTTGCCAGCTGGTACAATCGATTCGAATCGCCATCTCTCCTGGTTAGTGAGAAACTGAACTGATCTTCTGGTGAGGTAGAGGCTAATAACTTGAACATAATGATTATGGTGAGATGAGGTTGATATCTGTGGATATCGGAAATCATATGGTTTTATTGATTGCTACAATATTCAGTGAATGCTTAGTATAGTGGCTAATCCTAGTAAATAGTTTAACTGAAATCGAAGCTTATCACAATTAAAATGATTAAGTTGAGGTTCTACTGTAAGTAATGCTTTGATGCAAAAATGATGCTACCCTCTGAGCTCCACCAAATAAGCCTTGCATATCCTTGAGAGTCTTTTTATTTACTCCCTGTCGGGTAAGTCTAGCTGAGTACAATTGAGTACTCAGGGTTTTATTCCCATTGTTGCAGATGGTGTAGTTTTCTACGCGTATTGCAGGAACTGCTTCACCCCTGCGGGCGAAGAAGACTAGACCCGAGGGCGGGGTCATTATCTATCTTTAGTTGTTGTAAGAATGCTGTGACGGGGTCATGTGATGGTACTCGTATTCGAACTCTGTGGTGTAAAACTATATTGACTTCCGCTACTACCCTATTTGTGTAAAAGACTATGTTGTACTCTGATGTTTAAATTCGGTTGCGAACTTATGTGTCATGTGATCGGGTATTGCTGAATGAATGATCCTTGGGGTATGAAATGTTTGAAATCCTTCGAGATTTCCGGACTACCGGGTTTATATTGGCTCAAGTGCGACTGGATTGCGGCGAAAATGCGATCGTTGTACTTGTGCTCGTATAAATTGGTCGGTTCTGTGACAGTTTATGTATCATGTTCTTGACTTGTTCATCATCGTTCTTCATTGTTCATCGAATTAGTATGAATAGAGGAAAAACTAGGAATGAGGTGATGGTTCGTCGCGCTGTCATGATTGCTCTTAACCTAGCCTGTCAATCCGAAGGGTTGGGGTCCGCGGGGGTTAGGAGTTGTTTCCAAGTATGCAAGCATGGAGCTTGGGAATGCGGAGATCGGTGGATATATGTCGGTATCCCACGAGCGGAGGGGTAGGTGGACAGGTGGTGACAGCCCTGTCCATCCCTAGCATTCCCCCATGTTTGGATATTGAGTAGGAGTTCGTAAAGTCTCTATCGGCTGGCAGACTAGCTGCGGGGATCTCCCTATCACCCCAGACATAATCCTGATACTAGAACTACTAATTAGATGATTTGCTAACAGTTCTTTGCATAATTATATATGACCAATGTCTGCCTCAGTTAGATATATTCTTTTATTCTTTATTTTCCTTTTATCCTTGAGGTTGATCCATATGTGTGTACACTATCTTGAAATCAATGTCTTATTCCTGTTTACTCTATGGCCTACCATTGCACTCAATAAGTGATCATGTTTACACCACGCTTGATGCATATTGCCCTCCCTACGGGAAATTATAAATACGACACCCTTGAATACTCACGGGCTGAAATGCTACAATGATAGTTCTGTACGCTTGCAGAGTAATCTTACTTCTTACTGAGCTATCGATTGGCGTACCTAAGTACTATTACTTAAGGATTATAATTCTTGTGCACCCCACGGCGCCGTGTCACAGTTTTGCATATCGTAAGTAATGACGGTTAGGAAGGCCAATCCGGCACTTCTAACCGCTATTACCAAACTGCATTACCTAGGCCGGCGCCATTAAGGGCCAAGGGTTACCTTTCTGAAGTAATGGTGGTTGGGAATGTCAACTTACGTTTCTAGTATTATTATTAAGGACAGACTCATAGTCTATCTTTAGTAGTAATGCTAAGAAACGCCAACAACCATTTCTGGCGCCGTTGTCGGGGATGGACTTTTAGTCTATCTTTTGTAACGACGTTAAGAAATGGCAACAAGCATTTCTGCCGCCGTTGCCTGGGAGGGCAAAAACCTCTAAGCTGGCTTAAACATTGATTACAAAATAAGCATTGGTAGACGTAGTTTAAACAGGCTAACTTCACTGTTTTCTTCCTCTTTTTATTGGAATGAAAACAGAATAGTGTATGAGCGGTTTTGCTCTGCCGAACAATTTCATCAGCAATCCGGAAGCACTCCTAAGGAAGAAAAGGTTTCGTACCGTTTTTTCTTCTGCTACTCCGTCGGCAGACGAATCGTTCATTTCCGCACCATCCGCTACTACCGTTATGGCCAAGACACTCCGTGACTACTCCATCCCCGTTGTTGCCAACGTGCCCGTTGGGCCCGCTGTCAACATCAGAAATGGAAATTTCGAGATCCGTACAGGCCTTATCTCTATGGTGCAGGCAAGCCAATTCTGTAGCTTGCCAAGCGAGGATGCAAATGCTCATTTGCAACACTTCCTTGAGCTGTGCGACACCATTGTCAATAAAGACGTCGCACAAGACAGTATCAGGCTCCGCTTGTTTCCTTTCTCCCTCACGGAGAAAGCGAAACAATGGTTCTATCAAAATAAGGAAGCCGTCAACACATGGGACAAGTGTTCCGCAGCATTCCTCACCAAGTTCTTCTCCATGAGCAAGACCAGCGCTCTAAGGGGAAAGATCTCAAACTTCCAGCAATCTTCCCTTAAATCTATCCTCGAAGCATGGGAAAGGCTTCAAGAGTACATCCGAGCCTGCACTCATCATGGAATGGAAGATTGGCTCGTGCTCTAAAACTTTTATGAAGGTCTCACGGCCATGTCAAAGGGGCACGTAGATGCCGCAGCTGGAGGTGCATTCCTCTCTCTCACCATCGCGGATACAACTGCACTCATTGAGAAGATGGTGGCCAATCAGAATTGGAGAGAATGAAGAAAAACACAAAAAGGCTCGCATACCGTAAATGAGACGGACTTGCTTGCCGCAAAATTAGACTTGCTGATGCAAAAGCCGGACGATCGTGCCACCAACCCTACCATGAGCACCGTCGAAGCCATGGACTCACACATGACGTGTGAAGTCTGTGGGAACGTTGGCCATTCAGGGAATAACTATCCCGAAACCCAAGAAGAAGCTTCATATGTCAACAATGGGTTTTCGCCAATCTCAGCAACGTAATAACGGGTTGGAACAACCAACACCGCCCGCAATGGTAATAATTTCAATTCAAATTACAATTCAAACCAACCTTCCTTAAAAAGATCTTGTTCTAGGACAAGCTAAAATCAATGAAAGTTTGACCAAAAAGCTATCCTTCGATGATAAAATGTTTGAAAATATAAATGCCAAGCTTGAAACTTTGTCTTCTTCTATTCAAAATCAAGCAAGTTTTAACAAAATGATAGAAACACAAATGG